>JAJPUD010006582.1:0-108997 GCA_023553655.1 Myrmecobius fasciatus | reverse complement strand
ATTATGACCCTAAATAAGAATTAGAACAAAAGAAAGGACAGCAAGCTTTAGAAATAAATACTTATAAGTGACCAAGGTATAAAAAAAGACACTAAATAATTTGGTTAAGGGAGAAAGAAAACACCTAAAAGCCAATATCCTTCATATACTCCAGTCTAAATTAGGACTATCTTAAAGCATAAATTCCCATAGATAACTAGTGTTTGTTAACTTCATTTGGCAGCTAACAAAGTACTTTCATTTATTGATTCAAGACACATTTATTAAGGAAATACTATGTACTAATGAAACCATTCCAGTATCTTTGCCAAGAAAATTCCAAATGCAATCACAAAGAGTCAAGACCCAAGTGAAACAACTGAATAGGAACAATAAGAAGAACAACAGTATTTGTATTAGTAAATACAAAATATGTGCATGTTTATTTTGGAGGAGAATGATTACTTGGGTTGGAAAATCAGCAAAAATGACATGAAGCACATGACACTTGCATGAGCTTTAAAAGTAGCCATGAATTCTAGAAGAAATAACTTCAGAAGGAATGTATTTACAGGCATTCTCTAGATCTGGGAGGTGTAAGCATTTAGTATTTATTTATCTTTTACATGTTATACACCTTTCTTCTCTGTCTTCTTTACCTCCAGAATATAAGCTCATTGAAGGCAAAGATTGCTTTATTTTTGTCTTTATAGACTCAGTGCCCAGCATAGAGTCCGACACTATTAAATACATTGTACTTATGGCATATTTGTTGACATGAATATTTCAGCAAGTAATGAAAATAATAGGAACTAGAAATTAAGAAATCTGGGATCTGATCCCAGGTTTCTTATTAGTTAGTTGTTGGTACTGTGGGCAAATTATTTATTTATTCTCCTTGTATTTTAGTTTCCTCACATGTAAAATGAAGGAATTTGATGAAATAATCTTCTAAGATCCCATCCAGCTCTAAAGTAATATGCATTCTTCTTTCTCTGTTCTATGATCAACACATATAATTTTAATTTATTTCATTGCTTTGAATGGCATAAAAAGTTGAATACAGACCTCTTCAGAAATTGTATTATTAGCAAAGATTCCACATGTAGCAATTCAAGTAATGAAAGTTCTAATATCTCTTCTCCATTGGCTTGTTCCTCTCTATCTTCATATTTACATAATTTCCCCCAATATTGAAAAGAAAATTTTTCTGTTCATCTCACCCCCAATAACTTCTGTTCTTTGCCTTCTTTCTTTTATTATAAATATCTTATATACTGTATCCCCATGTTCACCACCCATTAACTCTTTACCTCTCTATAATTTTGCTTTTCTTTAGCTCTATTGAATTTGCACTCTTAAAGATCACCAATAACATCCTAATTACCAGATTTAGTAGCTTTTTCTTACTGCCAATTCTTCTTGATTTCCTGACAGCATTTTACAGCATTGTCTGTTTCCTCTTCCTTGAATTTCTCTCCTCCCTTGACTTCTTCTAACACCATTGTGATTTTCATCATTTCTCTCTGATTCTCTTTCCTTTTTCAAATTCAAATTCAAATTAACCCTTAAATATTGGCATATAGTTGCTGTTACACAATGGAGTACTACCTGCTTTATTCATACTTGTCTTTTCAAATGTCATCTCCTCTATGAAAGCCTCCCTGATAACAAAAGCTAAAAATCAAACTTTATTTTCCATCAGCTGCTTGGTTTACTGCACAAATATCTCGCCTCCCTCATCATGAGCTTATCACCTGAAATCTCAACTTTACGGAAATCTATCCATCCCTGATACTCAACACCTGCTCAGCTGACTCAGTACCTTCAGCTGACTCTCCCTCCTGATTGGAGGGCTGGAGGATAGAGTAATACAGTCTTCCCAAAGTCTTCCTTTATAAAGGGCTTAGAATTTTCCACCTATAATCTCCATTTCCTATTGGCTGCTCTGCTTGGTTTGCGCTCCCTCAACATCATCTTCCCTGGGCTAGGTACCCTCTGATTCCTACTCTTTCTGTCTTACCATCTTATTTCTTTCTTTTTTTTTTATTGTCTTCTCCAAATAGATTGTAACATCTTTAAGGGTATGGACTAGCTTTTTCTTATTTGTGTCTAACACATAATAGGATAGAAACTTAATAAATATTTATTCTCTCTCCTCTGGCACTGCCTCCTCTGGTACTAGTTCATTGACCTAGGCTTGGAAGAGAAATGATGTTCAGGTAAGGCTATGGTTCTTTATATTAGAAAGATTATAGTACAGTTAGATTTAGGAACTGACAGCTATAATCATAAGTGTGTGTGAAGTTTATTAAAGAGCTATAAAACAATATATGAAATCTCAGAGAGAAGATTATAATATACAGATCTGGAAATTTAAGAAAGGTTTTCAGGAAGAAATAGAATTTGCTTCATATGTTCAAGGGATTTATATAAATTCAGTAGGTCAAGTGGGAGAGTGAGGATATTTCAAACATATGAAACTAACAAAGACATGGGTAGAAAATATATTTCATTATACAGAAACTCAACTTCAGATTTAGGCTGAGGGCTATTTTGTTCGTTAATTTTGACCTTCTACAATGTCCTTTAGTTAATGATTTATAAATACCCCTTATTCTAGATCATGAAGGGCAGGGAAACAAACCTAGGTCTCCTTAACTACAATACTCTCAATTCTATATATGCCTGCCAAAAGACTTCCTAAGACTTGGGTTTAAGTATCACTTCCTTGCTCAAAAAAAAACCTTTGGGGGCTCCCTATTACCATTAAGGTAAAATATGAACTTCTTAGCTGTGCATTCAAGGCCCTTGACAATCTGATTCCAATCTAATATTTCCAGCTTTATTTCCCATTATTCTCTTCATATATATAGTACATCCATCAAAAGAATTCTTAGAATGGATTTTGTAATCTTTGTCCATATCTATTTTTTATGATGCTTCTTTTCCTTTAAGAATCTGATCAAATGTGACTCCTTGGTGAAATTTTCCCTGTTTCCACCAGTTGAAAGTGATTTTTCTCTTTCAACACACTGTCCCAAAGCACTTTGTCTAGATCTTTCTTTTGTTCCTATCACAGTCAGGTGTGTGCTGGAGTTAGAACCAGCTCATGGGAGTTGGTTGTTAAGTTTTCAATATGGGTGTTTACATCTCAGAAATAGGCAAAGACTATAAATCAAGATTTGATTAATTGTTTTATTGATCATCTTGTCTTAAGAAAGAGATGGATAAAATGTTAATAATGCTGATGAATCTTAAAAGTGTGTCTTGGGAACATTGCCTCTTCCTTTCCTTGCCCCAAGCAGGTTTTTAAACATTTACCTTATATTCCTGGTCACAATTCATCTTGTATTATACTTGGCTGTTTAGAGAATGTAATAAGTATTTATGTAGCAACTACCATGTGAGAGGCATTTTGCTAAAAGCTTTTTTAAAATTATAAATATTATCTCAATTGTTTCTCACAATAACCCTGGTAGATAGGTGTAATCATTATCCCCATTTTAGAGCTGAGGAACTTGTAAATAGAAGTTGTGACTATCTAGGATCATACAATTAGCAAGTGTTTGAGCTTGGGTTTTCTTGATTTTAGGCTCAACTTTCTATCTACTGTGCCATCAGTGGCCTCTGAACAGCTGTCTCATGATACCTTCTTCCTCTGAGAATATATTTCTTGAGGTGAGTTTTGACCTTTTAAAATGTCTACATTTTTTACTTTTGGCCTAATGCTGTGTAGTTGATGCCTAAAGTATGTTAAATTGAAATGAATGATATCTTGTATTTTCAGAAGTGAAATGAGAAACAGCACAATTTTTTTTATTAAAGCTTTTTATTTGCATAATATATGTATGGGTAGTTCCTCCAAATTGATCTTTAAAAATCTTTCTGTTACAAATTTTCCCCCCAGTCCCCTTCTCTCCCCTAGATGGCAGGAAGTCCACTACATGTTAATTATGTTAAAATACTTGACAAATCAAATATATGTATGCCTATTTCCACACTTATCATTGTTGTGTAAGAAAAATCATATCTACAAGAAAAAAAATCAGAAAAGAAACCCAATGCAAGCAAACATCAATAGAGACCATGAAAATGTTATGTTGTGGTCTACATTTCATATCCCTCTCTCTGGGTATATATGGCTTTCTTCACTGAACAATTGGAACTGGTTTGAATCACATCATTGTTGAAGAGAGCCATGTCCATCAGAAATGATCATCATGTAATATTGTTGTTGCTGTGTATAATGTTCTCCTGGTTCTGCTGATTTCACTCAGCATCAGTTCATGCAAGTCTCTCCAGGCCTCTCTGAAATCGTCCTGCTGGTTGTCTCTTACAGAGCAATAATATTCCATAATATTCATATACCATAATTTATTCAGCCACTCCAGTTGATGGGCATCTATTCAGTTTCCAGTTTGTAGCCACTACAAAAAGGGCTGCCACAAACATTCTTGCACATGTGGGGCCCTTTCCTTCCTTTATGATTTCTTTGGGATATAAGCCTAATAGAAATGCTGCTGGGTCAAAGGGTATGCACAGTTTGACAACTTTTTGAGCATAGCTCCAAATTGCTCTCCAGAATGGTTAGATCCATTCACAGTTCCACCAACAATGTATTAGTGTCCCAGCTTTCCCACATCCCCTCCAACATTCATCGTTATCTTTTCCTGTCATTTTAGCCAATCTGACAGGTGTGTAGTGGTACCTCAGAGTTGTCTTAATTTGCATTTCTCTGATCAATGGTGATTTGGAGCAACTTTTCATATGACTAGAAATGGTTTTAATTTCATCATCTCAATTGTCTGTTCTTATCCCTTGACCATTTATCTATTGAAGAGTGGCTTGAATTCTTATAAATATGAGACAATTCTCTATATATTTTAGAAATGAGGCTTTTATCAGAACCATTAAATGTAAAGATGATTTCCCAATTTGATGCTTGATGCTTCCTTCCTAATCTTGTCTGCATTAGTTTTGTTTGTACAGAAAAATTTTAACTTAATATAATCAAAATTATCTATCTGGTTTTCAATTAAGAGTTCCAGATCTTCTTTGGACATAAATTTATTCCATCTCCACAGGTCTGAGAGGTAAACTATATTATGTTCCTCTAATTTGCTTACAAAATCACTCTTTTTATATCCAGATCTTGAACCCATTTAGATCTTATCTTGGTATGTGGTGTTAGGTGTGGGTCCAGCCCTAATTTCTTCCACACTAGTTTCCAATTTTCCCAGCAGTTTTTGCCGAATAATGAGTACTTATCCCAAAAGCTGGGGTCTTTGGGTTTATCAAACACTAGATTGCTATAGCTATTGCCTAGTTTGTCCTGATATCCTATCCTATGCCACTGATTGACTACTCTATTTCTTAGCCAGTACCAAATTGTTTTGATGACCGCTGCTTTGTAATATAGTTTTAGATCTGGTACAGCAAGGCCACCTTCATCTGCCTTTTTTTTTTCATCAATTCCCTTAATTCTTGACCTTTTGTTCTTCCAAATGAACTTTGCTACTATTTTTTCTAGATCTGTAAAATAATTTCTTGGGAGTTTGATTGGTATGGCACTAAATAAGTAGATTAGTTTGGGTAGTATTGTCATTTTTATTATATTCGCTTGGCCTACCCATGAGCACTTGATGTTTTTCCAATTGACTAAGTCTGATGTTATTTGTGTGGAAAGTGTTTGAAACGGCACAATTTCCAAACAAAGCATACTATTTAAGCAGTATTCTAGATACTCATTTATAATGACTAATATTAATAATAATTGACGCATAGGCTGTAAGATCAAGAAGCAAAAGTAGGGATCTTATACAGATTTCATCTGATGCTACAATTCTGAGGTTCTGTAAAGCTGTTTAGGAGATTTTTTGAAGGATATAATTAAAATGGTAGATCAATACAGCTTCTAATATAGCTTTAACACCTTTTTGATTGCATATAACGTGTACATCTACTACATGGATCCTAAATTAGGAGCAGAAAAATACTGTATTGACTATGAAGCCAAATTCCCTCATTTTGGAGAAGAAAAAAAATATGAGAGACAAATTAAGTAACTTGCTGTAGATTACACAGTTAGGAAGTATCTGAGGTTGGATTTGAACTCACATTTTTTTTCTGACTGCAAATCTAGTACATATCAACTGAGCCATTAGGGATTTGTTGAAACCTGACATGTGACTAGAATTTTGGTTTCTTTTAATCTAGATTCATTTTCGGTTTGTGTCTAATAATATATGGCATGTAGCCAATTGGTTGACAGTCTGTCTTGACAGAATGTATATTAGAAAACTGGTGTCAATTACACATTTTGGGACATTAGCTATTATTCATAATTGAATAAAAATGGGAAAGTTACAAAAAATTAAGTGCTAAAGTTGACAACTCTATGAAACAACCACAAATCAAGTTTGAGTACCAATTTTAAAATATGGAAGAGGGTGATTTATGTATAATGTTTGTACTTCTTATAAAGATTCTGGCACTTCAATGTAAGCTATGTTACCAATATGTTTAAAAAAAAAGTTCAGTTTTTTTGGGAAGGATCACAAAGCCATTTGCAAATAAAACAATGTATTTAGATAACTAAACTTTAAAAAAAAATTAAGCAAAAACTGCAGAAAGTGAAATAGTCTGTCCAAATTTTCCACATTGTGGGGGAGAGAGAATAAAGTAAATATGAGCTCACATGTCCAATAATTTTTTTCAATTATAGAAGACTCATAACATAGCAATAAGCATTTATTAAGAACTTACTAAACTCTGGATGCTGTACTAAACCTTTGGATATTCAAACAAAAGCAAAAAAAAGTAAGTTTTTCAAAGAAATCAATTTTCATTCTACAGAGGAGGATAATACCAAAAGGGAGTTTAAATTAGGAAGTGGCTAATGTTAAAATGCAAAAAAATCAGAAGCAAAGTAAAGAAGTGAATGAAAGTTGACCCATTTCCTCCTCTGGCCCCCTAAATAGAAATACTGGGAGGAAGTTACCAGTGGATAAAGGAGTAGGTATGATGGAAGGATGTTCTACTGTAAAAAGGCCACAAGACAGATATGAGGTCCTTGACTTAGAAAAATTCTAGGGTAAGATGACAGTTGAGGCATAATAGCAAAGTTTAAAAATTCAGAAATAGAACCAATAGGCAAAGAATTTTATCTTTTTCATTTTTATTTGCTATCTTGTAAGGTGTTCAATAATAACTTGAAGATTAGAATTTATTAAGATGGAAAAATTTGACACTTATTTAGTATTAAATAAAATTTTGGGACAGAGTCAACAAAAAGGTCAGAGACAATTTTTCTAATCTAAGACAACTTAGGAGGTTTGTAGGAGAGGTCTGTGACATCAGAATGGAAGCTAGTATCTCACCACTGACCAATTCCAGTTTCCTCTAGAGTCTACTCTGTCTTGGAGGCGTTTATGACAGTGGCAGGAGAAGTTTTGGGAGATCTCAATCTTGAGCTGGTGAGGGGGTCAGAAAACTAGTCAAATAATATGATGGACCTTTTGCTTGCACTGGCTTTAGTGCTGATTGGTAATCTATTGCCCATTATTGGTTCTAGGTCACAGTTCCAGGGTAGATAGGAGCATTTGTAATTGATCACAAGGTTGTGGGGACCCTGGTCACAGTTACAGGGTTTAGAGGAACTCTAGTACTTAGAAGTTGCAGAAGAGCAAGGGCTCTTCCTGAGCAAAGATCAGAGCACAGACTAAAAACATCTCTCCCAGGATTATTCCAAGCCAGAAGCATTAAAAATTGTACCCCTCCATAGTGCCTCCTCATCTCCAGATAAGCATAGCCCAACATTAATATGAAGTACATACTCAAGAAATAGGCTGAGAAAATGAGCAAACAACAACAAAGAACTTGACCATAAAAAATTACTGTAGTAAGAGGGAAGACCAAGACATAAACCTAGAAGACAACAATGTTTAAAATAGCTTACAAGCAAAGCCTCAAAGAAAAATGTCAATTCAACTGAAATCCAACAAGAATTAATAGTTAAAGAAAAAGATAAGAGTGGTAGAGGTTCAATTAGGAAAATTAATAAGTAATTAAAAATTATGAAAAGAGAATTAACAGCTTGGTAAGAGGCACAAAAAATACTGAAAAGAATATTTTACAAATCAGAATTTTCCTCATGGTAAAAGACACAAAAATGATCTGAAAAACATCTTCAAAAGCAGAATAGAGCAAATGAAAAAAGAAAGCTAAAAATTTACTCAAGTAAATCCTTAAAAATTGAAATTGGGCAAATGGAAACTAATAAATGAAATGGCAAGAAAGAACAAAACAAAGTCAATGATAAAAATATAATAGAAAATTTGCAATATTATCAGAAAAATAGACCTGAAAAATAGTTCAAGGAGGGATAATTTAATGATTATTAGTATACCTGAAAATCATGATTTTTCAAAAGCCTAGCCATCATATTTCAAAAAATTATAAAGGAAAATTGTTCTAACATCTTAAATCCAGAAAGTAAAATAGAAATGGAAAGGATCTACTGATTACCCCCTGAAAGAAATGCCAAAAGGAAAACTCCAAGGAACATAACTTAATTTGAGAAGTCCTAGGTCAAGGGGAAAAAAATGTTGCAAACAGCCAAAAAGAAACAATTCAAATATCATGAAGCCAGTCAGCGCCACACAAGATTTAGAAGCTTCTATGTTAAAGGAGTAAAGGGCTTAAAAGGTAATATTCTAGAAGGCAAAGGAGTGCTGAATTACCATTGATTCGAGTTGTTTTAATGAGAATTTCTCTAAGGTACTACATCACACTCTCTAGAAATAACTGCTAGAAGGTTTGAAGGAAAATGAGTACTGAAGGAAAATGAGTACTGAAATATTGGAGTTCTAAATAGGTTCAACCATTCTGCAAAACAATTTGGAACTATATCCAAAGGGCTACAAAACTATGTATATCTTTTGACCCAGCAATACTACCACTGGACTATTCCTCCTGGAGAACAGAAAGGGAAGAGACCTATATGTGTAAAATTATTTATAGCATCTTTTATTGTATTGGTAAAGAATTGGAAATTGAGAGGATGATCATCAATTCAGGAATAGCTGAACAAGTTATAATAGCATTCTATCACAATTATATATTACATTATAAGAAATGATATGGGGATGGTTTCAGGGAAAAACCCATTATAAAACTGATATGAACCAAGGTCTAATGCAAATAAAAAAAACTGGGAAATCATTGTACACAGAGCAATGTTGTAATGATAAGTTGTGAAAGTCTTGGCTGTTATCAATATAAGGATCCAAGACCTTTTCAAAGCACTCATGATGAAAAGGTGGTCTTCATCTTTTGAGAGAGAACTGATTAACTCGGAGTATAAATTAAAGTCTAATTTCTTGCTTTCTCTATTTCCTCCCTTTTTTGCAATATGGCTAATATGGAAATGTTTTACATAATTTATATGTATAACTGTTGCCACTTTGCTTGCCTTTTCAGTAAATGGGGGAGAGACAGAATTTGAAACAACTTAAAGAAAAGAAGGTTTAAAATCTAAAACATTTTAATGTCATCAGCCTGTTAAACTGCAATGGGAAAGATTCATCAAAAAGTGAGAATTAATGATTAATTAAAATTACAGAGCACATCAGCTGGATAGCTGGTAATCATTTTTTGAATCCCATTCATCTTTCTTTCACCACACCTGACTACCTCTCTGACTAGACTGTATAGTGCATTATATCTGGGGGAAAAAAGACTTTACATTTGATCTTGTTTTATCCTGGGCCTCAGTTTTCTCATCTGTATACAGTAATGGTTGGGCTAGATAACCTCTAAGGTGCCTTCCTATTCTAGATGGATAAACCAGTCAGTGCAAGTATTTTACTAAATTTAAATTTTCTTTTACTTAAGAATTGTTTATTATTGAATTATTTTTTTCAGCTGTTTCTGATTCTATCACCCTATTAGGGGGTTTCTTGGCAGAGATATTGGAGTAATTTGCCATTTCCTTCTGCAGGTTATTTTACAGATGAGAAAAATAAGGCAAAGAGGGATAAGTGACTTTCCTAAGGTAGCACAGCTGATGGGTGTGTGAGGCTAGATTTGAACTCTGGAATAGGAGTCTTCCTGATTTCCAGGACCAGCACTTTATCCACTGTACTGCTGAGCTGCTGCTTATTTTGCAAGTAAGCAAATAAATTCAGTGAAGTTTTTTTTTTTTAACCATTTTTTTAGCTTATATTGTCAAGTCAGAAATCAATAGGAGACATAACATGGAAGGGAAGGCAGCAGAGGCATATTCTTCTTTGCCAAATATAATGCAGAGAGAGAATCCAGATTTCAATGTTTCCTCCCTTTAGTGTTTCAAACCCTTGGTCTACCTCCAATAGCAAACTCTGTCTCTGGCAGTAGTCAATATCTGATGCTTCACTTTGTTCATAGCACACCTAATCAATGTGCAGCTTTTTGCATGAAAGAATAATTCCTTCCTGTCTCCACAGGAGATCAACTCTCCTCTTGAAACATGAGATTTTATTACCCTTATCATTATTCCAATTTGCATAGTTGCAAAATACAATAGTGGCCCTAAAACGATCCAAACCCTCTCACAGTAAATACATCCATTTCCTCTGAGATTTCAATACATTTAGAGTGCCTCATTCTGTATAGGAAGTTTATATTACATTTTCCCCAATGAAAGTTATGTTGCATCCAATTAAATTTCATGGGTCATTGAGTTTTCCAAACCCCTAATGTATCTAAATCCATCTGGAGTACCTCACCATATTCTTTTGCTTACTAACTGGAAGAGGTTGGAGTCATCAGCCAACTTTGCTCACTTAGTTCTACTTTCTTTTTGAAAGCATGATTCAACCCCAAATAAAGCCCTTTGTGTAGTATTCCACTGTTAACATAACTCTAACACAATATAGACAGCCTAATTCTTCTTCTGAGTAATCTAATAGGAATTTTCAATGGGAAAGCCCAACTGACATAGAATTTTATAGGATCAGAATTTAGGCCTCATGTAACTGTTTTTCCCCATCAATTCCATTCTAGTTATGACTTTTAATCAGACTACCTGCTATACTTTCTCTTGATGCTATTGTTTAGTGGTTTCATCGAGTCTGACTCCATTTGGTGTTTTCTTAGAGTTATTGGAGTCCTTTGCCATTTCCTTCTCCAGCTCATTTTACATATGAAAAAAACAAACCTGAGGCAAAAGGGTTAAGTGACTTGTTCAGGATCATCTAGTTATTAAGTAAAGCAAGATTTTAACTCAAGTCATCTTGACTCCAGTGCCAACACTCTATCCACTATGTCATCTAGCTGCCCTGTATTCTCTATAGGAGTTATTTATTTCCCTTTATAAGAGATCTAATTTATAAGGTCAATAAAAAGCAGTAGAATGCAGTAGAAAGGATCTAGGACAAGAAGTCAGGAGACCTAGCACCAAATGAATAAGTCATTTTACATTTTTGAGCTCTAATTTCCTCATCTGTGAAACTTAAGATAAGAACCCTTATATTGCTTACTTTGTCACCTTGGGAGGGGATTTTTTTTTTAAACTGGAATCATGATTTCATTGATACAGGGAGGGATAGTGAGGAACTTTTTTCCCATAAAAGCAGATTGCCACCTTTTTATAGTCTTCAAGAGTTGCTTAGTGACATTGAGGTTAAATAATTCATTTAGGTCACACAGCCAGTGTGTATTTAGAAGATAGGAACTTGGTCAGCTCATACCATATTATGCTACAAGGGAAATGCTTTATAAATCTTAAAGTGCAATATGAATATGAGTTATTACTTCTACTTTTTTCCCCTGAGGCAATTGGGATTAAGTTACTTGCCCAGGGTCACACAGCTAGGAAATGTTAAGTGTCTGAGGTCACATTTGAACTCAGGTCCTCCTGACTTCAGGGCTGGTGCTCTATCCACTGTACCACCTAGCTGCCCCATTACTTCTACTTCTAAGAATAAATATTTATGATGAAAATAATGCTCTATGAAGCTCAATGAGCTTCCTCAGATTCACTCTTGAAATGCTTTTGCAAGAGATTTCAAGGAATACAAAGATTCTCATTCCTGCCCATTTTGTAAAAATGGGAAAGTAGTAGTCAGAGGAAGTTGGTTTGTCAAGTCATTCAGCTAGTCAATGTCTCTGAAGGGACTTGGAGCCCTCACATCTATATTGTTTTGTCAGACAATATTATTCACTTTAGATGTCATTAAGTTAAAAAAAAAGTTTTTCTACACTGATTACAATATGGCTTCTGAGATGTGGTCAGCTTCCATTACATTGGCCATCCTCTTTAATTCTAAACTTTTTTATGGATCAATTGTTTCCTTCTAATTTGACTCTTTGGGCTTTTATCAGGTTCTGCTACTCTCAACCAAGGTGATGGTAACCAAAAGGTCTTAATTTATTGGTAAGTTAAGGAGATGCTTACATATGAAGCACTAGAGTTCCCTCAGTGGAATAGGTAGATGAAAGCAATTTGTTCCAATGGCCACGAAGGCATATTCTGAAGTGCTTAGAATTTGGTCAGGCATCAAGAACACCAAGGTCACTCACTGTATCCTAAGCCATCATCAGGCATCTTGTCTTGTTATAAGACTTCAGTGTCTCAGAAAGTGAGGGTGATGACTTTGTGCAACTCTGTTTCATTTAAATCCAATTTGTGTGCATTAATACATTACCCAATTAATTAAAATAAAATTCATCCCTGGTAACATCCAAAAAAAATCACCCGTGATGTTCATCCTTAGGTTTTGAAAAGGACCAATGACAGATCAGGTCCTCTGCCATAAAATTAGTGTCTCAGATTCAAGAGAAACTTCAGTGGCCATCTAATCCAACTGGTACCTGAAATAAAATAATGTATATAAAGCACTCAACAAGTGGGCATCTAACCTTTGTTTGAAGACATCCCACTATTTCCTGAGATGGCCCATTCTCCTTTTGGGCCCCTCTATTTCTCAAAGTTTTTCTGGACATCTTTGAAACTTCACCTATTTCTCCTAATTCTGTCCTTTGGGATCAAGAAGAAAAAGTATAATCCCTCTTCCATGAAACATTTCTTTAAATAGTAGAAAATAGCCATCCTACTAGCCTTCAAACTCTTCTCTTCTCCAATATAAATTTCTCTAAGTCCTTTTATTGGTTTTCATATGGCTAATTGCTATTCTCTGAATGCCTTTCTCTTATCAATAGGTTTTTTGTTTTGTTTTTTTTTTAAATGTGACATCAAGGAATTGACACAATTCTATAGATATGTTAAGACCAGGCTGGAGTAGTATAGCCCTAGACCCCAATCCTGTGACTTAACATGGCATTTGCTTTCTTGGCTGCCATTTAACTGTTGATTTATTTTGAACTTTCAGTATAGCCTTATCTCTTCTGTCTTAAAATTGTGAAGTTGATTTTTTGATCCTAAATATATTAACTTACATTTATCCTAATAAATGTCATCTTTAGTCTGACCCAATAGTCTAGCCTGCCAACATATTTTTTGAGTCTTGACTTTGGTATTTACTTTGGTATTTCTATCTGTTCCCCTCTCTCCAGTTGTGTATTATCTGCAGATTTGATCAGCATATCCTATGTGCCTTGATTCAAATAATTGATAAAAATGTTAAATAGCACAGCTGAACATAGATCCTTGGGACAGTCTGCTGCAGGCTGACCTTCCAAGTTGGCATCATGTTGCTTCATTTGTGCTTGGATTCTATGTTGTGCAATGTTATCCTCAATTCAACTCCAAATTAGCTTTCCCAGAAGCAATGAGCAGTTTTTGACAAATATGCTATTTTTGTGATCTTGTTTGGCTTTAGCTTTTTTACAAAAGGGGCTTTGGTAATGACCTCCCTGTCTTTAGGAAAAGCTGATACACAGATCCTCTCAGGCTCCTTGGCTTGCATCTTCATCTTTGAGTTGTTCTTTGGTGAATAACATCCAGAATAAATGATTTATGGCATTTTCATTTTTCAAGTCCTTCCACAAATTCCTCCTCAGATAATCTAGCTTTCTATCTGCATCTTGTGTGCTCATAAATATCCTTTTGAAATAAGAATACACCCAGCATTCTCCTCCTTCCCAAGTCAAGGCAGAACACCATCTGATTTCTCTGTTCCATCATCTTACAACCATCTCAGCACTAACATGACTGCCTACTGATTGGAAGGTATGATATTTAAAAGGCTATAAAATAGTACATAGCAAACTTTTCTCTTTTCCTAGTAATTTTATGTTAAGGATTTTCCAACTATAATTTACTTGTGTGTGTAGGTAGGAGGGAAGGAATAATAAAAATACAAAAGAAGGGAAAAAGGAGGGGGAAAAGAAAATACTAGACAGATAGAATTTCCATTTTTATTTTACATTTTAATTCTTTCTATAAAACCACACAATCTTTCCTAGACTGGGTCTCTTCTGATCCTGACATTCAAAATAATTTTGTTACTTTTAAATAATTTTATTCAGCCTAATCTTTTTGAAATAAGAAAAGGTAGGTACCCATACATTCTGAGGAAACACCCAGGATGGTTTGTTATTACACAGCAGTAAAGTTTGCATTTGGGATAAGACTCAGTTTTCTCTCCACCCAGTCAGAAATTGGTCCTGGTTCAGAACTCCCATTGACTTCAAAGGAATTAAAGAAGGCCACAGGGGAAGGATCCCAAAAAGAAAAGAACTCACTGAGAATTGTTCAGAGCTTTTGGGAGGTCACAAAGGGAGTTGAGTACTTTGCTCCATTCTTGGCAATTGTATTACCTTGTAATAACTGGACTGAAGATGCACTTGACTGAGCAAAGGATTATAGGATAAGGGTTCATGGGACTGACTGACAGTTATTACAGTGATTTCAATTTATTTGCGTAAGAGGATATTTTACAAATGCCAAAAGTAGGCATTTTATATATCTATTTTTATAGATGGCATACTTATATACACAACTATGCATATATAATACACATCTGCACAAGTGCATGTAAACTATATACACAATTTTGTGTGTTCATTTGTGTGTATATATGTATACTTATATACTCAAAATTCACATACTTTTTGGTAAAATACCATATGGACAATATGATATTTGTGACTATATTTGAGGATTATCTAAAACAAGTTTTAATCTTACTTAGATTCCTCCATGAGACCTTCTGTTTTGGAAGCATTTTTACTAGTGTTAATGAGTTTATAATAGAGGAAAGAAAAACAAAATAATTATGAATATTGTAATCAAATGGAAAAAGATTAAAAAGGGGAAAAAAGATAGTCTTTTGGCATCATGGGCATATTCCCTAGTTTGATAATCTAATCAATAAAACAACATGGAAATTAAAAAAAAAGAAACATATTTGATAAATGAATTTGTCCAATTTAACTTTATTTTTATTTTTTGTTTTGTTTTGTTTTGTTTTGTTTTCAGTTGAATGAGCCTGCAGGTTTTCACAATAGCTATTATCATAAGATCAAATAAAATATAGTAAGAGTGGTAAGTCTATTTGGGGGTGGGATGGAAATTAGGTAAAGAACTACAGAATCCAATATTAGTGATTTGGAAATATTTGCCATTTGCACTAATCCATCTTTCAAGAATGAGAATTATTTGTAATTTGTAAAATTATTTGTATTTTTTTTGTATTTCTAAAATACATTTAATTGAAAAATAAATGAAAACATTTTGCGTTTACATTTAAATTCTCAACTTTTTCCTAAGTCTGAATTAGGGATCAGGATGCTAATTGAATAAATTTAAGGTTTTTTTTTTTTAAAATTATAACAAGAAGTAATTTATTTGATTTTACAAATATAGACTATCCTATAAAGAAGAAAAAAAAACACAATAAGGAAAGTACCCCTTTGAATGTATTTTGACATCCTTGCAAAATGTTTTCCATATCTCTTGATAATAATCATTGACATTTATTGATACTATACTTTTAGGTTTTTCGAACACTTTTTACCTAGACTATCTCATTTGAATAACAAATAACACTGAGATATGTGCTACAGATTATTATATCTGCTTTACAGATTAGGAAATTCAAAATGATAAAGATTAAGTGACCTGCCCAAAATTATATAGCTAGTAAGGATCTGAGATAGGATTTGAACACCTGACACCAAGTATCATATTCTTTCCCCTATTCTATGATTCCCCTTTCATTGTCTCAAGATATTTTTCAGGATTGTTTCTTTCTAACATAATGTAGTATGCCATAAATCAGTGCATTGTAGCTCTCATGATCTTTTTGTATTGGGAAATATAATTTTTTAATGAATTAATTCCTTTTTTGGAAATGTCTTAGTAGTCATTTATATGAAACTGCCCCTATTCACATCTTCCTCATTTACTGTGTCACAATTATATTCTATTAGGATTCTATTGTCCATCTTTGTGACATGAAATAATTATCAGTCTCCCCCCCTCCAAGTATCACAAATTCTGCACCAATAATAGTCTCTAAATGTTTAACAAAATAAACAAATGACAAGCAAAATACTCTGAATTTTTGCTTCTTAATTACTCTAATTTGATTTCCAGCTGGATCCCATCTTATGACAATCTGCACTGGATCAGAAAGGTGAATTGTTTAAAAGTGGCCTAGAAATGTTGTAAGCAATGGACAAACCTCTAAAAGGTTTATCTTCAAGTTGATATCTGATAAAAAAACAAAATATTAATGCTGGATCTAAATGAAAATATTTGGAGATGTTTCCCTTTTCAAATAGTCCTAAATAGACCTAAATCAGTCTAGAGACATCTTTTGTTTAAAAATTCCATTTAGGCATGAAGCAAGCTTTAAAAAAAATTGAGGGCACAGGACATTTATTTTTAAAAAATTGAATGCCCGAAATCAGATGAAGTGATAAAAGCATAATATTATGTGGAAATAGCAGTGTCAACCGAGAGATGGTATAGGGCATAGTACACTAATCATAATCACTTAGCAGATTGGGTGAGCATAGTTGAGTCTGTAGTTTTCAGTGTGTGGATGATCAAGGACCCATCTTCTGACTTTTAATTATTTTGCTTTGATGCCCCCATCAGAGGATGTATAGAAATAAAATGAGAATTATATTGATTTGACTGCTTTTATGTTTTGGCAGTGTTGTGATAGTAAATGTTTAACAACCAGATCTCCAGGGGGAAAAAAGTTCATATGGCATACTTTTAAGTTTAATCTTTCTTATTGACATTTGTTCCACTACTTTCTTAAATCCAGAAATCAACAAAATAATGAATCAAGTCCTGGTCTGTCATATTTGCTGGTTTCCAAAATGTAAATACACTTGTTAAAAATTTAACAAGCTGGGTCCAAAACTCATTCCTGATTACAAGTAGAGTGCTGGATCTTGAGTGAGGAAGATTTTACTAGTTCTAGAAAGGATATGATTTGTCTGAATTAGCCATATTATATCACATTTGTGCAAGGTATATTTTCATGTTTTGGGGTCTAAGATTTAATAAATTTATGTGATGGTTCTTTAGTATAAAAGCCTTCCGGAAATTCTGGGTTCAAGTCTTACTTTAGACATTTACTACTTGTATCTATAGACAGGGTATCTAATCTCTTCCAGCCGATTTTTCTCATGTGTAAAATAGAAGCACTGATACCTATAGTCTTTACTTAACTATGTAGTTGTAAGACTCAAGTGGGTTAATACATAAAGTGCTTTTTTTTAACTGAGAATAATCAGTAAAGAAAAGGAGAGAGAAGACTGGAACACATGATTGAAATGTTTATTTGTTTATGTTTATTTTTCAATTACTAGTGTCATCACTATTCTGCAGGACCATGAATGTTGGGTTTTTTTGTTTTTAGATTTTTTTTAAGGATCAATGACATCAGAGTGATATTCTGACTTGCATGTGAATTGGATTTGTGAGGTAGAGTTGTACCAAGTCATCAGCCTCACTCTCTGTTCCTAAGTCAGGGCAAAAGTCAGAATGACTCGTGATGGTCTAGGGTACAATGGATGACCTTGGTGTCATTACCTGTCCAAGCTTTAAGTGCTTCACAGCACCTGCTTTAGCTGCTTTAATGGCCATGGGAACAAATTGTTCCCAGCTACCCATTCCATAGGGGGAAGCCTTCATGTGCTTGGAGTAGATATTCCTTTAACTCACTTACAGGTTATCCTCAGCCTAGTTTAGCCCATCTGCCAAGAGAGTTTACCAAGGTGTGACTACTGTACATGCTGCATCTTGGGAGTCACAGGTAAGGGTTGAATGCCAGGTGGACACCAAAGCAGTCTTGAAAAGGGCTCAATACATACTCACAAGTGGTGTTAGTCCCCCTTGAATGACCATACACCCCTCCTGGCTTGTAGCAAGATGGCGAATTGTCTGAATTTGGATGGTCTAGACTAGTCATTGCTGTCTACTAAATGACTGACCAAATCTGCATTCATAAAGGCTATGAAAATGTGGCCTATATGGTTATCAATTAGTGCTAGATATTTACTAGTATTGAGGCTTAAGATAGGAAATAGCAAGAGGCAATTAGGGGCTATGTCCAAATGGATGAACAAATTATCTAAGCACCAGTAGGTTAATATACTTTAAATAATTGTAACTTCATGAAACTCGTGCCCAGTTAGACACTTGAGACATTTCATAATGTGATCTCAAGCTAGAGAGGATCTCACAGGTCAACCAGTCCAATGCCTTCATAGTACAGATGAAGAAACTACAGCCCAGAGAAATTGGGACTCGCTTAATGTCACCCAACTAAAATGGCCAGCTAGGACTGACTCCAATCCAGCAATATTTCCACTTCCTAGGGTATGAACAGTTTCTGTATTACTGACTGACCTTTACATTTATTTGCAAATGCCTTTCATCTGACTCTCTTCAGTTGCACCAGGATATTAAATCAGATGAGATCCAAAAACCAGTTTCATCTTATTCATTCATGTTAAGTAAACTAAGGCATGAAGATTTCATTCATGAAAAGAAATAATGGTAAGGCTAAGTTTTTTTTTTTTTCCAGAATAATATTTCCCTACACGTGAAGCTTTATGATGCCTTATTAAAGAAAAATACTGTATCTTTTCTGAAAAACTTAGTGAAGGATATTTCTCTCTTAGGTTTCTTTGTGGCAGTTTTTTTCAGGTTGATAGGTATTGATTAAATACCCACTCTCTTTGTGCCAGGCATTGCATTAAGCTCTGGGGATACAAAGAAAAGGAAAAGTCTCTACTCTTAAGGAGCTTATAGTCAAATACATACATATATACATACATACATACACACACATTATATGTGTGTATATATATTGTGTGTATGAATATATATATATATATGAATATGTATGATAAATTGGAGATAATATCTTAAGGAAGATACTGGCATTATGGGAAACTCAAAAGGAAATTCTATAGAAGCTGGCCTTTAGCTGAAGGAAGTCAGAAGCATTATTCTCCTATTTATAGCAGGGAGCCTACTTTTCAAAATATCACAATTCTTATTTCTATAGCTTGTTAGAGCTTACAAAACTTGGTTTCCTCACAGCATATCTGAGAACATTATTATCCACATTTAATAGATGAAGAAACAGTTTCTGATAAGTAGAAATATGTAAAGAATAATTTTTCCATAATATAATATATGCATATATAGATACATATATTTGCATCTAATGATAGAGTAGAGATAAAAAGGGGGCAAGTTACACGAATTTTTTTTTATATTTTAAAGGAATAGCAAGTTGTACATAATAGATTTGCAGTTTCATGTGTAAATGATCTTTTCCCCTTTTTCTAAGTTATAGAATTCTACTATGTTATTCTACTATGTTATAGAAATACTTGCTTCATTTCTTAAGAGCAGAATAAAATAGATACAATTTTTAAAAAAGGAATAGTGTTAGTTGAAACAATTTGCTCAGTTCTAGGTACTTTGCAAGCATCTGAGGTCAATAGAACTAGAACCTATAGATTCTAACACCAAATCCAGCACTTTCCGCTATACTACCTAGTGTTCATTAAAAGTGGATAATGATGATGACGATGATAATGATAACCAGACTAAGACAGGTTTTGTTTGGAGGATGTCTTGGTGAACTTTTAAATTCAGGCTCTGCTACTTACCACCTAGGTCATCTTGTATAAGACATTTCATAGCTCTTAGCTTCTTTATAAGGTTAGATTACATCAGTGATTCTCATAATTGATTCTTTTCAGAGAATCAGTAAATCAAAACTATTTTCATAATACTAATGCATTTTAATTGTTATTAATTATAACATATACAATATATGTAGAGAGTGAGTTTTAAGATTTACATTGTCTTCGCATTATCTCTTTTAGCAATCACAATATCTAAGAGGTTGGAAGTAAAAGTATTATCTCCCCCTTACAAGTAAAGGACTGAAATTAAAAAAATATATATATATTACATGTAATATATATATAATTAATATCTAACTGATATAAATGTAGCCAACATAAATAAACTCTTTGGGGTCTTCAATAATTTAAGAGCATAAAGGGGTCTTAAGATGAACAAATTAAGGCTTGCTAGAATGGAAAAAAGGTTCTTAACCTGTTTTGGTCGTGTGGTAAAGATTTTTAGATCTCTTCTCAGAGGGGAAAAAAGCTTGTAAATAAAAATAAAATACATTGAAATCTAGAGGAAACAAACTACATTGAAATATGATAAAGAGAATACTTTTTTTAAATCCAAGTTCACAAACCTCAAGTTAAGAATCCCTGGACTAGAGTTGATCTCTAAAACTCTACCCAACTTTAAATACTTTTTCTAAGCTTTGGAAAATTGAAATGTGGCAATTTCTTATTCCTTCCCCTCTTTTAAAATCAGCCCAATAGCAGTGATTCATCTTCTTACTATTATTATACTTTCTAAAAAATTGTATATAGTACATTGATATCTTGTTATGGTAATGTCGTCTAGTGTGGGATTCAAGATAAGGTGGCTCTCCTTGGACCAAACAAATTAGCCTAGTGTCCTCACTCTAGCATTATCTAACTGATCATTATTTCATGACAGGGATAGGTCAAGGCTCTGATTTTCCTTGAAAATATAAAATGTTATAGTAATTACTATTGTTATCTATTATTTGAGTAATATCAGATTATAGGTAGGCATAATATAATCTGTTCTTATATTTTGAAAGTCTTATCATGATAAACTCCCTTTTCACCCATTGCCACCTACTGATTCAGTAAAACTTCCCAGGTCAACCTCTGGATCATGAAGAGCCCATTGTTTCCTACACTAATGCCATATTGGAATGTGAAAGAACACTAGGTCTTTGGTGAGCTGCATTCCTCTGGGACCCTTCCAGCTTAGGCTCATTAGCTACACCCCCGAGTCTGAGAACACCATGATGTCATATGTCATAGCATGAAGTAATTGTGGCAGGCCTAGGCAAAGTGTGATGGAGGATGTGTGATACTTTGATATAAATATCTATTGAATTGTTTGAAATATTACTCCTTGAATCTTATAGGTAAAACTCCTCACATGAAATTAAACATCAGTCCTCTAGACATCTATACCTAGGACCAAAGGCAAAAGAGCAATAGTATGACTTCTCCCTATATGACCTTGAACAAACAAGTTCAAGGTCTCTTCCTTGTAAAGGAGAGATAATAATACAAAAGTATTCCAACCTCTTAGATGTTGTGATGGCTAAAGGAGATAATATATGTGAAAGACAAAGTAAATCTTAAAACTCCATAAATGTTATCTAGTAGAAAGATCCTTATAAGTCATATTAACCTAGCATATTACCTGACTCAAAATCTCCATTCTAACCTACTCAGCAAGGAGGCTTTCAGCCTCTATTTGAAGATCTTTGAGGGCTAAAGTGTTCTCTCCGGAGGCTACTCATTTTACTTTGAAATGAAGTTCTTAGCTTAAATCTGTCTGTCTTTTCCTTGGCCACTTGGCAGTATCCTTTAAAGCCAAGTATAACAAATCTAATCCATTTTCCATGAAAGATCCCTTCTAACACTTGAAGACAGCTGTCATGGCTGTTAGGAGTCTTCTCTAGAATAACATTTTTAGTTTCTTTAATAGATCTTAGATACTAAGAACTCTATACCCTTCATTGATGCCCAAGATTCTCCATTTACTCAGCCTTCAGAAACCATGGTGCTCAAATTTTGAAACTTTGGGGCAGGAAATATACTCTACCAATGTATATTAGCTACTGCCTTATCTGAAGCACTGGGAATTTATCATGTAACTGTAATTAAGTGGCTGGCCCATGATCACAAAACTTTGTGTTGGAGGTAGAATATGAACCTAGGTATTTTACTTGACTCTCCCCCCTGCCCCCCACCAACCTGAGTAAGACTTTAAATGGATCCCTCTTAAATTGTCTCATCAGATATGGTCCAATAACTGAATTTTTTTGACTCGTTACTTATGATCAGGTGATTAGATTAGATTACCTCTTAGTTTTCTTCTCATTTAAATATTATCCTGTGAAGGTAAGGAATTAATGTTTCTTCAGATGATACCTAAAATACCTAAGTGCTGCTGAAACATTAAAGAAAAGACTATTTTGTAGACAAAAGAATGAATATCACAAGTAGTACTTTGATAATTAAACTATTTTTTAATGAAAGCAGCTCCTTTAAAATGAATGAAGAAAACATTGACAATGAATCAGTCTGACATGCAAATATATTATAAGAGAGGTATACATGAGACAAATGTTAGTTGTAAAAATCCTTAATGATCACTTTAGCCAACCTTATTTTACATGTGAGAAAACTGAAGACCAACCAATTCAAGTGGCTTACTCAAGATTATCCAGCTAGTTAATGGCAAAGTTAGCATTAGGATCCATTCCTGCCACCTTATAGTTAAGGGCCCTTGACAGCTTCCATATTACCTTCATCATCATGCATTTTTACCCATGTAATTTGTGGGCATGGAGTGTTTAGATTTGAGTTTCTTACAGCTTCCCATTTGTATTTTAACACAGGGTATACACACAGATGATGAAGTTGATACAGGAATTGCCAGAGTCATTTTAAATGTTTGGGAACTCCAAATGAAAGTGGAGGAGAGAAGTATTAGACTGCCTACCAAACCGAAGGTCTTTGTGATGTCCTCATTGATGTACATCTGTGAAATCTGGATAATCTGAGTGCCATGCCAGGAAACTGAATTGCTTCCATTTGAATTTTCTTGTGAAGATTCCAAAGATTACCTGGCAACGTAAGGTACAGAACATTGAGGACCTTTCTGAAGGCAAACAAGAAATCAAACTTTGCTCCAAATCTGATGGGTTGGCCATGCTGTTTGAATACCAAAGGTATATTTGCCTAAAACTCTATTTTACAGAGAACTCATGCAAGACAAATGGTCACATACACGATAGCCAGAAGTAACAATACAAGGGCAATTTTAAAGTCTAACTGAAGAACTTTGGAATCAATTGTGAGATTGATTTCTATCTCAAAGGACCTCCCAGCATGGTATATACCTGCTGTGCTCTGTGTTCTAAGCAGACCTGCAGTATCTCAAAAGAAATGTGAGATGTTTGGAATAGAGATGTTTCTAAATGTGCACATTTATATAGACTATTTGCACTCAACTTGTGACAGAACCTTCCAAGCTCATATTGGTCTGATCAGGCACAGTCAGACAAACTATATCTTTATTCCAACGTAGTAATGTCATTTTGGTCAACAACCGGCAAAACCACCAATATTAAAAGTAATTTGGAATTAGGTTAATTGACTTCATATCCAAGATCTAATACCATAGGATCTTAAACAAGATATTTTCACTACTATGGACCTTAGTTCATCATCTATAAAAAGGTGTTAGTCATTCTAGATTTTCTTCAAGGTCCCTTCTGGTTTTAGGTCTGATGAGAGGGCCTTCAACTTAATCCTATATAATATGACTCTAGGTCTTTATTTGTCTCTGATTCTCTAATTGACAGCTTAAGCTTTCTCTGCTCATGGTTTTCTCTCCTTTTCAATGCATCTACTACTTAAAGGAGGAGATATGAAATAATATGACAAGTTGACAGCATGGAGCACTATGGGATTTCTCAGGTCATGGCAATTCCTGTATATTTTCCTTATAGTCCCAGATGTTACCAGTACCTCTTTATGAATTAATTCAAAGAGCTCCAAAGCCTTCAAAATGGAACCTCTTACTGATATGAGACAGATCTATTTCTCTTGATTCTAATAAAACATTTTTGTTTCTTTAACTGACTCATTGCATTCTCTAGCAAAGTACTCGTTTTCAATATCTTGCCATCAACTTCCTTTCCTCCTCAGACATATCAGTTAACATTCATCGTGATTAGTGTGAAGGTTATGGTGGAGGCCTTGTGGGAGATGCAAAGAAAAATAAAATCTGTTTTCTAATCAGGAGGATAAGAGAGAAATCCATAAATAGGGTTTTTGAAAGAACAAACAAGGTTTATCACTGGGAAAGGCCTCTGACATAACACATCTAATTTTTTTTTAGTCTTATTTCAGATTATATCCCTTCATGTCATAGTTAACAAGGTACTTTGCCTGTGACAATTCCTCACACATATTTCAACTCTCGCCCTCTTTGAACTAGTGATCACCAATGTCTGAATATGTTCCCTCCTCACCTAAAGTGAATAAATATAAATGAAAAAACATTTATTTATTATGTGCTAAACTCTGTGCTGAGTACTGGGGATATGAATGCAATGGGATGCTAGTCAGTAAGTCCACTCTTTTGGATGGTTATAGAATGCATCAGTTTGCCCTGTTAACAATTTATGTAGAAGTTGCAGAGTATCCTCTGAAGAGGTCATACAATGGAAGTTCTATTTCATGTAATGGAAGGAGAAACTTCAGAGAATAGGTATTAGCATGTGGTGGATTGATAGAAGTCTTATGGATTGACTGCAGTTGTAGAACCAGAACAGATGCTACATTCAAAAGGCTTTGGCTAGTCTCTTGGTTGGATTCCTTTGCAGATGGTATCCATTAGAAGGCACTCGTATAAGGGGGGGAGGCTTTGGGTCTTTACCTTCTGAGACCAACATCATAAGTACCCATGACTAAGAGGCTCTGTCCTTATGAATTTTGAAATATCAGGAAAAGGAACCACCCAGTTTCAGGAAGTCATTCCAGGTTGTGCAGTAAGCCCATCATCATTGCGCCAAGGATGGAGAAACAACCTTCACAACCGAGCCCAGCAGCAGCCGAGACGAGAACTCATCCAGCAGTAATGCCATATTTAGCTCTGGACTTGATGAGACAAATGCTAGGAAGTCTGACTCAAGTGTCTCCAGAGACTAAAGGGATATACAGAAGAGTATATCTTAAACATTAAAGGGAAATTTTTTTTATTTCTGTCTTTGCTCTTTAGAGCAAAAATTCCTTTAAGATTAATTGATGTTAAGTAAATGGAATTGGATATCTAGTCACTGGCACCATAAAGTGAGAGACCATTTTGACAATAATGACTTGAGTTTGATATTAGCATTTTTTCCTAAGTGGTACCAATAAAATCCTGAGGATGAAATGTTAGGTGGCCAGAAAATGTATGCTATATAGCAAATGTAAAAGCAAAGACAATCACTGTTCTGATCATAACGGCTTAGATTCTAAATGGAAAGCTACACACACCTACAGACTAGTCTAGAGAAGGAGCTTTAATCCAGAAAGCTATAGCAATGAGTGAGTGCCTAGTGTAGTAAATTTGATATTTCCTTTCAGAAAAATGTGGTAGGGGTGATTTGATCATGCTTCCAAAGAAGTGAAGGGAAGCATTTACCAGCAGCAATGAATTAGTTGGAGAAGAGGAGCTGGAAAGATATGGAGAGGAGGCACGGTTGAAACTTTCTTGAAATGGGCCTCCATCTGAAGAGTTCATCTGGAGTATAGGAGATCTTCCAGGATATGGTCTCAGTGGGTGAGGAAGCTGGGGAGAGTTGGTTGGAGAGGATGCATCTTCTCTGCATCATAGCACCTCTAGCTAGCTCAGGTGCCATCACCTTCATGAAATCTTTCCTCTTCTCCATTGCTTCTTTTTTGTTTGTATTAATTAATCTGTGTACATTTGGATCTCCTAAGTAGAATGTAAGTACTTCAAGGGCAGGGACTGTCTTATTTTTTTTTTATCTTTGCATTCCTAGATTCTTTCCTGGTGCTTTGACCTTGACATATATAGTGCTCAAATATTTCAGTTCAATGCAGCTATCATGTGACGGTACTAGGGACTTGGGATTGTACTTGGGTAGATATATATCCATTTGAATTATCTTAGAAGGATTCTGAAGAGTACTAGGCAAGATAAAGTACTAGATACTGAGGTCCTTTTTCTAACTAAACTATCATCCTTTCAAACTCTGGCAGAACAACTTCAGGCTGGCTACGTCATTAGAATGTCAAAAACGCTATTTTATGGAGAACTCGGACAGGTAAGTGCCCACAAGGTGGTCAGAAAAAGCAATACAAGGACACTTTCGAGGTCTCTCTCAAGAACTTTAGAATTGATTGTATGACATGGGAGACACTGGCACAGAACTACCCAGCATGGCGTGCCCTCATCGGAGAAAGGGTTCTATGCTCTGTGTGCAAAGCTGAAATGAATTAACCTTAGAGGAAACACAAAATGCACAAGGTTGGAGAATGTTCACATAGACTATTTGGGTCTGGACTGTGGCAGAGCATTCCGAGCTTGTCTTGATCTATTCAGCCAGTCAGACATGTAACTCACCCAAATAACATCACTATATTAGTTATTTTTGAAAAGGAAGGAAAACAACCAATCACTCCTGTGACTGACCAAAAGAAACTTACAAACTAACATGGCCATATCAGCCTGAACATATCCATAGACTCACAAAAAAGTCATCTCACCAGAGATTACACGTGATAGGGCAGGCCTGAGACCAAGTAATTAAGTATAGTGTATATTCTGCAACATATTCTACCCTGTTTTCTAGCTATCTACCTCATTGCCTGCACAAGCTTTGACATCCCATCAGCACTTATAGCATGTTTTGTTTTACTGACTTTCACCTGACACAACTCTTTCCCTTAGTAAAGCACCAAATTGACAAATCAATTTCTTATTCCTTTTTTTCTTTGACAAACCTTTATTAATCACTGACTGAACTCTAACATGTTTTATATATGTTAGCTCTTTTCTTTTGGATAAAATTCTTTTATCCCTGCTCTAGAACTAGTCCATTAATATAATGAGAATTCAGAGCAAACATCATACTAGACAGAGTCATAGAGTTTGCCTATCCACTTGAGGAGGCCTGAGCCTGTGTCTTTGATCAAGTGTAAATTTAGGTAGCTGTCTGTCTTCTCTTCCACCCACATGTTTATATATATATATAAAATGAGTATAAATTTATACAGCATCTTACATGCACATATGTCAACATATATCTATACACATCTCAAGTGTAAATTTATGTGGAAGGAAACATGAATATACCATATATTATGTTATACATATTTTATACATATATGTATATAAACTTTAAAAAATTCTTATGAACAGGTATATGGAAATCATGTAGTAAGTTGAAAAGGAAGTAACAAGTCAGAATAAAGAATTTGATGAGAATGTTGACATTTTCCCTCTTATTGAAGCCAGGTGCTTTCTTCACTTCTGTTTCTATGATCAGCCTGTTTGTGATCTTTAAATTATAATCATACACAGTCAGGAACACATCTAATTTTATGTCCTAGCAAACTGATAGAGCTTACGAAAGACATTAAATTATACTCTTGATACTCCTAATTCTAGACAACTTTTGCTTCTACAGCAGCCTCCTTGGTGCTGTCCAATCACTTTCCTTTTCAAATTCCATGTTAGTCGTTTTCTTGGCTGTAGGTAATGTTAAACTGTCTGGTTTACCTTAAGCCCCTAAATCCTGTTGCTGACCACATGGTCTGATATAATACAGCCTACTCATGACATTTAGAAGTTGGGTCACCTTAGGCCATTCACTTAGCTATCCCAAGGCAATCTCCCTCATCTATTTATTTTGCTCATTCATTTGTTCTACAAACCTATATTAGAATGTGCTTATATCACGATTATTTTGAGGTTCAAAAGAACCTATTTATGTCAAGTGCTTTGTAAACTTTAGAATGCTATGGTGAGCTCACTTGTTTTTGCTTGCTTAAATGCCCCAGTTCCTTTTCATTTTCTTCACAGGCTGATGGACAATGCAGGAAAAATATTTGATTGGAAATGTACAATGGGCTAGCCTTCCTGGTTTTAGATGGAAACATACTCTGGGAATAATAGCCTTTTATAGCAAAGTTTAGCTGAAAATGAGAGGCCCATAAACATATGCTTTCTACTCTCTGTCCTTTCCCTAACTCCTTGGATCACCTCTAAATAGCTCATATTTAGGGAATGAGCAAGCTCAGACCAGGTTTTATTTTCTATAAGTTGGCTTACCAATTCTTAATAAATCTTTGAAGTCTCAGTTTTAGGGATACCATCTGGTCCAAACTGGTCATAATATGTTTGATATCAGCTTTTATTAAAATAAGATATTAACACTTATATAAGTTACCTAATCTTACTGACTTTAATATTCCTATATTGAAAGATCACTGGACTAGGAAGACTTTGGGGTGAGTTTGGGCTCTAATGTCTATTAGATGTCTGATCTTGAAAAGTCACTTTACTATAAAATGACGACATCTCTATTTATACCAGGCAAATCACAGGGTTTTTGTGGGAAAGTGCTCTGTAAATTCCAAAGTATTATATAATCCATTATTATTAGCTGTAGTAGCGTTATCTGTAAAATGAGAGGTTTGAACAAAATACTCTTTTAAGCTGTCTTCCATCTCTTAAGTTTTATGACTTTATTACATGACCTTTTATATTTTACACATTTTTCTTTTATTTATTTGTATAGATCCCTTCCATGTTCTGCTCTTTGTTAATTACACTGAAAGGCAGCATACCATAGTGGGTAGAGGGATAGCCTTAAGTCAGAAAGATCAGAGTTTAAGTCCTGTCGTTGAAATGCTGGCTATGTGGCCATGGAAAAATCACTTAATTCTGAGCAGTTCTCTCCAATTATAAATTATAGACTAGTTACATATAAAAATAGAGAGTTTTATTCTGATAGTTCTCCAATCTGCTGAAATCACACATACACAAGTAAACACAAATATACTACAAGGCAATGGTATATAGTATTTTACTGCTAGTAACTGCTAAGATAATTTATAGCAAACAAGAAAAACTACTAAAACATACATATATACGTAATGATATATCATGTGACATGATATACAACATATATAATGTATGTGTCTGTGTTATGTCATTCATATACTTATGCAGAATTTAAAAAAAAACAAAATTCACCAACCAGTCATGCATAAAGAACATGAGCAGGTAACAGATTGAAAATGAAAGAATGGCAAAACACTTGAAGAATATTGAAGTTAGGGATACTAAACCTCAGTAAGTAGCGGCTGACAAGGAAAACTAAGAAAAAAATATTTTTGGCTTTGTTTTGGTTTTATTTTATGCCAATATTGGGGGGAAAGAGGATGGTCAAAGAATGAGATTGCTTTCTGAGATGAAAAATGAAGTGATCAGAACCAAAAGAACAATTTATACAATAACAACATTATTAAAAAAACTCAGAGATACTTGAGAATTCTGTCAAAATGATAAAACAATTTTAGAGGATGAATAATGGAGCCTGCTACTCACCTCTTGACAAAGAAGTGGCTAAAGCAGGTGTTATGGAGAACTTGGAGCTTGCTCAAACATTGAAGATGCTGAGGTCATCTCAGACCATTGTCAGCCGTCTTGATTTTTGTCTTATCATTAAACTTTAATGACTGGAAAAAAGAGTGAGACTGATGACTGTATGCAACTCTACCTCACCTAAATCCACTTCATGCACCAGTCAAGACATCACTCCTTGTCATTGGTTTTCTTCAAGACTAATGACATAACAATCAACTCAAGATATTTAATAGAACATATATTTCTGGGAACAGCCAATGTGTGAATTTGTTTTGCTTGACCATAAATATTTGCTATAATGTTTTATCTTTGTTTTTCTTCCCATGGGGGTAATAGCACTGGTATATGGAAGAGGAAGGATAGAATATCAAAAAGAAAAGAAAAGAAAGACAAGAGGTTAATTGAGGCATTCATTAAAAAAAAGTACATAGAAAAGAACAGAAAGAAGGTCTGAAATAATCACAAACAGAACAACTTTTGAAAGCAACAGGTTGAATTTATTATATTTCAAAAACAAAAGCAAGCTGTTTATAATAGTGATCTGCAATTGCAGGTACAATCTCTTTATTCTTCTATTCTCTGTACATAGTAATGCCCATTTTAATTTGATGTTAGGGTAAAAATAAAAACAAATCTAAAAATTAATTTTTTTCAGGGAAAAGGTTAGATAATAACAGAATTCAATGGGTAAAAAACTGATTTACTGGTTAAACCAAGAATGTAATTGTGGGGAGTGCAGTGTTTAATTCTGGGTGCCAATGTTAAGTACATTGATAAGCTAAAAACTGTCTGCAATGGGACAATCAGGAAGGTAATAGCCTTGAGAATATATCACGTGAGGACTAGTTGAAGAAGGTGGAGATGAATGTTAAACCAGGAAAAAAAAGACTTGAGATCATGATAGCTGTCTTCAACTGTCATAGAAGAGGAATTAATCTTGTTTTCTTCATCTCTTGAGTACAAAATTAGGAGCAGTAAGTGGAAGTTGAAAAGAAATGAATATCATCTACTTGGTATTAGAAAAATAAGCAACAACAACAAACAAACACTTTTAAATATTAAAATTTTCTAAATATGTTGCCTTGTGAGATGATGGATCTATAGTTGGTAGATTTGCCAATCAGGTATCATAATTTTGCAAAGGTTTTGGCTGCCTAATAGCCAGCCAGTGAGTAGACCCATTGGAGGTTTCCAAACTGGTCTGGATAAACACTTGGCAAATGTGTTAGAGTAGGGATTACATTTTTGGATATAGAATGATTGGGATAATGGATAAAGTCTCTTCTAATTCTAAAATTCTTTGATTTTGTGAAATGGAGGCCTCAGACCATGGAATTTCATTTTGGACTCTAAACACACTCAATGAAGACAGAATTGGTTTCCATGGTACATTTTGCCTTATTCCAGATTGGAAGGGAGTTAATGCCTTGCAATAGCAAATGATTGCATTTTTCTGGAAAGTGAGAAATACAAAAAAAGTCAACAGAAAAATATAGGATAATGAAGGGGATTAATGACAAATGACAAGGAACTTTAATGGACATCATCTCCTGAGAGCAATGAGACACAAATGATGAGAAAATCAATATACCAATATGGATGAACAATCCTAGGGAGTCCTTTGCTAGATCCCTGTACAGGGTCATGTGCCAGGTATCCATAAGATTGTTTATTGATTGATAATGCTATTTTCTAGGTGCTATGATATGTCTGGTCTCTTGTAATCTATAAATAAACATAGGTTTGCTTATGAGTCTGTATACTTATAAGGAGACTTGATGGCTGTGCATAAGGGGCAAGGGAAGCTTCAATGTGAGTATTTTCAGATTATCAGAGTAGGAAAAATGAACCAGCCAAGTGAGTGCCCCACAGTAAACTTGGTGCTTTTGTGTCAAGACAGAACTTCTAACACAGAATTATATCCTTGTTTTAAAATAGGCTCCATTGTTCAACACCTTCATACTTTTTTCGCCTTAAATTATTAGTTATTTTGTTTTGGGTTTTTTTTTTTGTTTTTGTTTTTGTTTTTTTAGAATTTAGCTTTCCTCCTTAAAATCTATAGTTTATTGTAAAATTTTGAAAACAATTTGTGGCCTTGGTCTCTGATACATCAGAGCTATGGAAGTTCTTTCCAGGTCCCTTATGGAGCTACTTTCTGATTCTTTGTGGTAATGGAACCAATTAGGGTTGCTTTATTTACTCAGTCACTCTGCTGGTCTTCTAGTCTCCCTGTGATGTCACAGATTGACCTCATGAGGATTATTGCTTCTGGATAGCTGAAGCCTACAGGAATGGTTTCTTGGCTGTTGTTCCCCTTTCTTGGGTGTAATCCACAGGAAATCCAGCTTCATTAGTCCTGGTCTTTGCCTCCTATTTTCATGTTTGTTGTTGCATTTGCTTTTGGAACCATTAGCTCTCCCAGCAGACCAAGGCTCTGTTTTCTAGGCCAACAAAAAAATTCCACCCTTTTCAGTCACATGCATCATTTCCTCTCCCTCTTTCCAAGCTTGCACACTGTTGCTTTGCCATGGCCCAGCCCTGCTGGCATCAGGGTATCCAGGCCCTCAATGACACTGGGTTTGCCCTGCCAAAGCAGAGGGCCATAATACCATACCCTAGGCCTGCTTGCTGCACCAGGCCCAAAGACCTGTCAGGCTTTCTCTCTTTTCCTACAAGCTGATGTTTGGGGTAAGAAGCTCTGCTATCAAAATCTTGTCTTTCCCATGAACTTTTCTTCTGACACCTTCCCTGACATACATTCTTACCAAAGAAACAGAAGTCTGAGGAACTGGGACATCTGCCTATTTGTGAGTGAATCTGGAAATTTTTTCTAGGACTAAACTCCTGAAATATTACATTTCTAGGAAACAGCAACTGCTGCCTTTTAATACACATGTATCTAACACACGTGTATGTATGTATCCAACATATGATCACATACACATGCACATAGATTTTCTGTGTCCTAATTGAAAGCGTTATATTATTGAGAAATGGATGACTCAGTAAAGTTTCTATTTCATCAGACCAAACTGCTCTCTGACAGTCTGCTGGCCAACAGAAATACAAGCTCAAACCATGAAAATGAAATGCAGTTTATTTATTATGCTGCCTAAGATGTTTTCAATAAAGCAGACAGATAGTGCTTTGCCAAATTGGTGTCATGCCTTTCCAAAGGTTTTGGCTAGTTAGCAGCCTGCCAATAAAAATACATGTTGTTGTGCAGGCCTCTTGTGGGCGACCCACACCTCTCTTGGAGCCTCATCTTATTATCCTGTGGCTTCTCATGGAAAGCGCTTTGGACCTGCGTGAACTGCTCTGTACATTCATAGTGCATTGGATGGATTTCCTATCCCATTCTTTGGGAATTTTTTTTTCCGGAGGAAGACAACAAACAAACAGGGGTGGAGGGGCAGTGACAGAAGAAAATCTAAATTCCTGTTTGGGTTTCTTGAGCTCGAATGAGAAGTAGGCAGCTTTCAGCAAAGGGAAGACAATTCAGGGCAGTGAAAAAAATTAGATTTATCAGATCATCAGGAAGACACTGGAGACTTTAGACTGCCATGTTTTGATGTTGGCTGCACACGGCCTATCGCTGACTTTTATTTCTGTCCAGAAAAAAATCTTTTTCATTGCCTTCTTCTATTCCACTGTCTTTTCCTTCTCCCCCTCAAGATTTATAGTCCCTTTCCATGGGGTTTTTCCTCCCTTGTCTTTTTCAGGTCCTGTTCCCTTAGACTTGTCGAGTTTTGGGGGAGCTTTGAAACAATAAGTTACTGGAATCAACTTTGGCAGAATCCATAGGAAAGTGATTCCCTTTCCTCCCAGGGATGTGTATGCTTACATATCTTCAAACTCTTGTGTACGGAGCTGGGGGCTGGGAGACCAAGTATAGACTATGACTCAAAGTGAAACGATTTGGATCCAAATGGGTGCTGAAAGCAAAGGTGAAGCCCTGGCGTGGACATGCAAGCGGACATTCCTGAGCTGAGCTTCTTGTTGGATGCATTTGAAACAGAATTTTCCACCACCATCCAGGGAATGTATCTGAAATCCATTAGCATTTTTGGCACCACCTTTAACAAATTAGGCAACTGCATTCAGTTAGAAGGCACTTTAGATCCTGCAATAGGATACTCGTGAAGCACTTCAGAGAACACTGCTTGCTTTTTAGAGGCTTTATCGTGGTGGCTCGGGATGCCGAAAATTACCATTGGTATTCGGTGCCCAGAGAAGTACTGCATTGTCACTCCTATCTCCTTACAAAAGATCATCGGGCCCCATTTCAATAGGCCTCCCCTAGCGCTAGAGCACATCACGGCCTGAGCCCCAGAATGGGCCTTTTGAAGTGCTGGAGACCTGAATAGAGATTGCTTGACACTGGGGTGGATGGGAAGGTGGGGTTGTATATAATTCAGATAATCCACAACATCCAAAGTTTGGGAAAATCAAAAGTTAAAGAGCTCAAACCAGATCCAGGTTTACAATTTTAAAATCACACACTCACACACTCACTCTCTTTCTCTCTCTCTCTCTCTCTCACACACACACACACACACAAACACACACTGGTGGGAAGGTAAATGATGGGGTGACTGCAGGCCCTGTGAAAATTGCTGGTCTGACATGCTTTTACCCTAAAGGCCATGTTTGTTCATAAAACCGGTCCAGCCCAGATAGCAGCAGCCTTTAGGCCATCTGCACTGGACAGGGTTTCTGTGACAGGAGCTACAGCAATGCTGCTGGAGTGTGGGAAGAGTGACTCTGGCTTAGGTGTTAATGGATTTGGACAGTGTCAATCCTCAGGATACTTGGGAGAGATTTCTTTTTCCCCTTGATAGTTGCTGTACTTCTAGATAAACATTATAATCTTCTGTGGGAAGAGGAGGAGGACATTTTTTATGGGGGAAGAGGACCCAGTAAATGTACTGTGACATTTGAATCTTGTAGGCTTGGGCTGGTGCCCAGTGTGTGACATTTTCTTGTGGGATATTATAATTCATGTACCTCCTAATTCCCAGGATCTCCAAGTGAGGAGCTGAAGATGAAGTACTTGGTCATTCAGCTAGCATTTATAAAACATATTCTATGTGTCAAGCACATAGAAAAAGGCAACTAGTGACCAATTGTCAAGTGTTCCTTGTGAACTAATTAGACTGAATAAAGGTGGCTTAAAGTCAAGGCCTAGACAGGGTCAATTCTGGGCAAAATGAATAAAAAGTTAAAATATGTTTTCAACAATCCCCTTTCAACCTTTTCTCTGTTTTTCTTCCCTTTCCATTGTCCTCTACTCTACCCAGAATTGTTGTTTTTACTCATTTTCTTAATGACTTTTTAAAATATTGCAGCCATTTCCTAGTATACATCCCTATCCCCTAGGGACTCTCCCTCGAAACAAAGAAAAACAGTTAAGTAAAACTCACTTCAAAAGTAATTTATCCTATCAGGGAATGCAGGGAATATAGGGAATTCTGTACTCTTACCTTCCATAACTTTGTACTGAGAGAGGAAGGAAATTTGTTCCATCATCTGTTCTCTAATCACTGCAATTAATCTGAGCTCTGTTGTCTGATTGAATGAATGCAACCCTAAAGGAACAAACATTTGTTAAGAGTCAAGTAAGTACCAGCTATTATACTATATATTGGAAATATATTGGTGAAAATGAAAGAGTTCCTTCTCGTAGGAATACATTCTAAAATTACATGCACATAAAATTATACAAAATAAATCATTCATTCAGTGAACATTTATTGAATGCCTTGTATTTACCAGATACCATGCTAAGAGTTGGGGATGCAAAAAGAGGCAAAAAAGATAGTCCCTGCCTTATATAGTTTATATAGTCTTATAGTTTAATGGGGGGGGGGGAACTTGCAAACAAATACATACAAAGCACATAAAGGTAATAAATAAAAAGGAGAAAGTGCTGGAATTATGAGGTGTTGGGAAAGTCTTCTTGTAGAAGGTGAAATTTTATTTGGGACTTAAAGGAATCTAGGGAAATTGATAGTTGGAGCAGAAGAGGAAAGGCATTCCAGGCATGAGGGACAGCCAGAGAAAATGCCGAAAGGGAAGAAATAGAATGTCTTGTTCAAGCAATAATCATAAGGCTATTATCACTGGATTGAAGAGCACCAATGTGGATGAAGATGTAAGAAGAGTGGAAAGATAGGAGGTGGCTAGGTTATAAAGGAATCTGAATGCCAAACTGAGCATTTTTTTATTTGTTTCTGCAGACAATAAGAAACCACTGGGAGTGACAGGATCAGACCTGTGTTCTAGGAAAATCACTGTAGTGGATAAATAAAGGATGGATCATAAGGGGGGAGAGACTTTCGAAAGGGAGATCCACCTGTGTCAGGGAAGCAATAGTATCAAAGGAGAAAAGGGGAAAGGGGTATGTTTGAGAGATGTTGCAAAGATAAAATCAACAGACCTTAGTATCAGGTTGGATATTGGGAGTATGAGAAAATGAAGACTCCAAAATGACTCCTAGTTGTAAAACTGAAAGATTGGGAGAGAAGGGAAGGGGGCAGGGTAGGTGGAAGATTAAGAGAAAGATAATGAGTTCTGTTTTGGACATATTGAGTTTCAGATGTTAATTGGGCATCCACTTTGAAATGTCTGACTGGCAGTTGGACATGCAAAATTGGAGATAGCACAGAGATAGATAATTTATTTTTTTCTTTTCTTTTATTTCCTTTCTCTTCCCCTTTCCCTCTCCCTCCCTCCCTCCCTCCCTCCCTTCCTCCCTCCCTCCCTCCCTCCCTCCCTCCCTCTCTCCCTCCCTCCCTTCCTTCCTTCCTTCCTTCCTTCCTTCCTTCCTTCCTTCCTTCCTTCCTTCCTTCCTTCCTTCCTTCCTTCCTTCCTTCCTTCCTATAGAAGAATCAGGAAAGGCTTAATTTTAAAAAAGTGATTCTTGAGCAGAATTTTGAAAGGAAACAAAGGATATGAAAAAGAGGTGAGATAAGAATAGGTTCCAGGCAAAATGAATAACTGGAACAAAAGACACACTGTTGGAAAATGGAGAGTTGTTTGTGGAGAATAGGTCGGGGACCAGTATGATTGAACCATGTTATGGAATGTATAGTAAAATTGGAAAAGTAGCTTGTTGGGGAACAGGTAAAGAGATTTAAAAGCTAACCTGAAGTGTTTCTTTTTGATCTTAGGGACAACAAGGAGCCATTGGAGTTTATTGAATATGGAAGAAACACGATCAAACCTGTTTTAGGAGCAGCTGTGTGGAGCATTGAACAGGAGATAATAATTAGTCTAGAAGTGATGAGGACCTAAATTAACTCAAGTAGTAGTCATGTGAACAGAGAGAAAGAGATGCCGAGGAATTTGCCAACTGATTGGATATGATGGGTGAGATAAAGTAAAGAGTCAAGGGTAGCATGAAGGCACATTATTGTAGTCCTCAAGCATGGCCATTTTCTTGGATCTACATTCTTTGCTATGGATCACTTCAAATACATCCTCCCAATGTTTCTCTGAACTCCTCATTATCACTGTTTCTTCCATGCCAAGTGTTCTCATGAAGCTTTGTATATCCTTTCAGAAGGAAAGCAGATCTAATTTAATAATAATCCTCAATTTCTACTTGTGAATTATTTTGGCCATTTCACATTTTGGCATATTTGATTTTTTTAAAGAACCATAGGGAGAAAACCCAAAAGAATATCTCTATAATAATAAAAACCAGATTAAATGGCACTTAGGAATATACATTCTGGAAGTCCAGAAGATCTTCCTGGCATAACTCAAATCATACTATACAGGTGTGATAGTTTGCTTTTTCTATGAAAACTGAATGTTTATATAAAAGTCATTAGCTTTTGGGGGATTTAATTATGTTCCCCCAAAAAACTTTCTTCAAATGATATGTTAACACCAAGAGCCACATTTTGTACAGAATGGGTGTTTAATTTTGATTTGTTTTCTGATTTTTGAAACCAAATTTCAGATTTGTGCTAATTCTGTTTTTTCCTAGCATTTTTTCCTAGAACAAATTTAAAATTAACTTGTCAAATAAAAATGAACAGCTTTTTTAGCATTCTGATACACTCCAGAATATTATGAATCAATAATTTGCGATTTCTTCAATGAATCTCTCTTTATTAGCAGAGCTCAGAGATGACTCCTGGTAATTAAAACATTCACAGCTAACATCAATATTTTAATAAAAATATTAAGTTATTAGTCGAATAAGATAGAATTTATAGTAAGCTTGACATGTGAAAATTTGGATAAATCAAGGTAGGGAATATAGTATATGTGTATATGTATGAATATACACATTATTATTTTGTATTATTATTATTATTTTCCCCATTGGAACACTAAACTTCCTCTCTGCTTATTGGGAACAAGTTTTTCAAATCATGTATTTATTAATTAGGCACTACTTTTATTGATTTTGTGAAGGATAATTGTGTTCTTATATGACAGTGTCAGCCTTAATTAAAATATAATTATAGGAACTAAGACAGCTAACTTTTAACTGAAATGCAAGGGTGTGGATATTAAATTCAATATATTATTCTTTTTTCATCCATATATTCAAGATAAAATAATTTAATTCAAAGCAACAAATTAAAGGCTTGATAACTGAAGTATAAATTCAATCCCAATTAATTTATAGGAATTCAAATATAGTGCTGTCAGGAATCAGCTAAAGTCAGGAGAAATTAACTAAAAAGTAATTAAAATATAAACAAGATCTTAATTAATCAGAATACTAGATGTTTTTTCCAGCTGCAGACATTTTAAGATATTTTAAAGGACTCAACATCTGAGTCAATATAATAAAAAAATGACAATTCTATGTAAATTAATTTACATATTCAGTGCCATACCATTCAAAGTATCAAATAATTATTTTAAAGAGCTAGAAAATAATTTAAAAATTCCTTTGGAAGAGCAAAAAGTCAAGAATGTTTAGGTAATCAATGAAAAAAATGTGAAGGAAGACAATCTAATAATACTGGATTTCAAACTGTATTACAAAGTGATAATCATGAAAACAATCTGGTACTGGCTAAGAAATAGAGTAGCAAATCAGTGGAATAGATTAGATATACAATAATAAATGACCACAGTAGTCTGCTATTTGATAAATCCAAAGATATAAGCTTTTGGGGCAAGAACTAACCATTTGACATAAGTTGCTTGAATATTGTTACAATGATTAACTATCAAAGATTTAGTTGTTCTGATCTAAGTAAGACAATTCCAAAGGACCCATGATAAAAAATGCAATCCACTTCCAAAGAGAGAAAGATAAATTCTGATTGCTGACTGAGGCATATTTTTCACTTTCTTTGTGTTTCTTCCTTTTTTTGCATGGAAAGGATGGAAATATATATTGCATGATTTCAAATGTTTAATTGATGTCATTGCTTGTCTTATCAATGAGTGTGGGAAGAGTGAGAAAGGGAAAGAATTTGGAACTCAAAGTTTAAAAAAATGTTAAAATAAATACATTTTAAAAAATAAAGTGACTACATGAAACTAAATAGTTGTCCTTAAAGTCCTATAATGTATTCCTTACCTTCTCTCTACTAGAATGTGTTATTAGATAATAGATACTATTTTTCTTTTTGTATCCTGCATTTTTGTACATAGTAAACACTTAATGCTTTTTTTCATCCATTTAATCAATCACTCATTATCTCACTAATTCTTTCATACTACTTTTTGACTTTAAGTTTACTTGGACTTCAGTTTTCTCATCTGTAAAATGAGGGAGATCAGATTAGAAGTTCTCTATGATTTTTCCCCTTTTGACCTTTGAACTATTTGTCATCTACCATCCATATGGTATAACCATGTGCATAGATGTTCTTATTCAAATTTGTTTCATCTACCTCATTCTCATTTTCTGCCTTTTTAAATCTTTCCCAAATTTCTCCTTACTTAAACCTTGATCAAGACCATTTTCCTTTGTAAAACCTTCTTTTCACATACCAACTTAAAATAAAATTTCCTCTCTTCTGAATAGCATTCACTGACTGAAGCACAAATTGAATGCTAATCAATCATGTATCTAGGTGCTTAAAGAAGGCTAGTTAGATTAAATTAAATTATATTGTTACTTATTAGGTCATTTCTTTTATATAGCTTGTCATCCCATATTTAATGTAAGTCTTGAAGAGTAGGCACTCTGTCTTTTATTTTGTTGCATCCTTAAAAGAGCTTAGCACACAATCTTATACACATTAGATTTGCAATAAATATTATAGCTCATTGAAGGAAGAGAATCTTGACTTTTTGTCTTTTGCCAACACTTCTTAGAAGAGAGGTGTGGACACTTAATAGGAGCTTGTTTAAGTGATTTTTTTTTTCAATTTGTATTTTCTTAGAGCACCAAAGTCTTGAAAGAATCACTTTCAGCTAAGGTAAAAAGAAACACTGAAATACTTTGTAGAGTATAGCATATTTTCAATGATTTCCAACTTGCATGAATTTGAGTAAAGGATAAAATCAAATAAATTTATGATCAGAAAAAGAGGTGGACAAGCTATATAGTAAAAATAAAGGCACAAAAGATCCACAAAATGTGAATAAGGCTCCTGGTGTATTATTAGAGAGATCCTTTGTGGAGTATGAGTGAAAATAAGTAGGATGGAAAGACATAGTTGGAGTTAACTTTATCAACAGAAGAAGCACTCAAATCAATTAAATTATGGATCCTTTAAAATAATACATTATCTTTCAGAACATTTGGATCCTATGGGAGCTCTGAAATATGGCTAGATAGTATAATAGTGTCTTAAATGAGTGAATACTTTTCCCAAATTAAGTAAGTTACATGAGGAAGAAGGAAGCAGCATTCTAGAAAAGACTGAGGTAGATGAAACAAATGTGAATGAGGAATATCTTCACTACTTAATGATCATATACTTTCAATAACTGATGATGTATATATACAAGCTATTGTGTATGTGTGTGTGTGCGCACACACTTTCATAAATATCCTTTGCAAAAACATGATGTTGACTATTTGCTATTGGGGAACACACTGGATAGGGGCTCCTAAGTACAAGCAGTAGAACTCCTCATCCAGGAAGAGAGAAAGTTCAACAGTGTCAAATGCTGCAGATTAAAGATAATAAAGATTGGGGAAAAGCTATTGGATTTGGCAACTAAGAAATCTTTAGTTACCTTGGAGAGAGCAATTAAGAAGAGAGTGAGAAGAGAGAAAGTGAAAGCATCTATTGTAAAACAAAAACAAAAACAAAAACTTTTCAAGGAGTTTTGCTATAAAGAAGAGATATAGGGTGGTGGAAATGACAGGGTCAAGTGTATGTTTTTTCAAGTTAGGGGAGACATAGGTAGTTTTTCTTACCAAAGTCTTTAACTTGAACAAGCGATACCACTTTAACCTGTCTCTTCCAACAGATCGCCCCTTCTGTCATCCCAATTCTTTCCCTTATTTTCAGCCTCTTCCTCTCTATTGACTCTTTTGCTATTGCCTACAAATTTGCCCACATCTCCCCTAACCTGAAAAAATATCAAATTCATAAGGGAGGTGCAATAGGATTGTTAGCAGTAGTAAGTGTCCAGTTGAGGTTATATGACATAAATTTGTGGTGCCAGAACAATTACATGATTTTTTCCCTACCTTTATCAAGTAGCATATGTGTAGGAGCAAAGGCAATGGCTCTTGGGAGTGATCTAAGACTGAGGCATAGCTAAGCATATATGGGTAATATAATAAGGGGAATGGGGACTCGAGAGGAGGACTGTGTAGAGTTATAGTGTTTCATCAAGAAGTCAAGGTAGGAAGAAGAAGAGAGAGTAGTTAGTGCAAGAAGTATCTAATAGAAGAGAATTGAGGGATCAAGAAACTGGAGGTCATGGTGCAACTGAAGATAAGGATCATGTAAAGGAAGGTAGAGGGAGAGATGAAATGTCAATCACTGCTTTGTGGAGACCTCAAATGGCCAGTGTGAGTAGAAGTCAGGAGAGTAGGATGAGTAGAAAGGATGCTACAGATTAATTTGATAGATAAATAGATGGATAGATAAAAATAAAAACATAACACATGTAACTTCCAGCACATAACTTGCTCAATGATAGGACCTGATTACTCAGGCTATTTCTGCTGTCAGTCAATCTTTAAATTTATCTCAATAAGCATTTCTTTAAGCATCTACTATATATAAGGTACTGTTGCAGACAGTAAGGATAAAAAAGAAGTAATCTTTGTCCTTTAGCACTCTTACTAGAAGGAAGCAGCAGATGTGTAGGTACCTAAATATGAAACACTTATTTTTTGGGTTGGGAAGCACAAAATACTGTGGGGTAGGGAGGAACTGGGAAAGAACTCCTGTAGGAGGTGGTACTTGACCTGAGTTTTCAAGTATTCCAAGTGACAGAAGGGAAAAAAGAGAATGTTTCAGGTATGGGAAAAGGCCAGTACACAGGCAAAGACACAGGTAGTGTCCTGTATGGGGAACATCACATAGGACAGTGTGTCAGACCATTGAAAGTACAAATAGAGTCAAGAGAAATTGTTCTGTAAAATTCCATCAAAGTTAGATTGTAAAGGGCTTCAAATGCCAAAAGGAAAAATGTTTATGTTTTATTCTAGGGGCACAAGGGAGACCTTAAAACCTCCTTCTGTTGGGAAGATTCTCCTTATAACCTTAACAACTCCATTCATGTTTTTGATATTTCTATTGCATTTATACTGTTGACTATTTTCCCAGATAACAAGAGACTGTGGACAAGTCATTCAATCCTGTTGTCTCCTCATCTGTTTCCTCATCTGTAAGATGAACTGGAGAAGGAAATAACAAATTACTACAATATCTTTGCCAAGAAAACCCCAAATGAGGTCAATAAGTCAGATATGACTAAAACGTTGCCTTTAGGTATAAATTATTAATCTGAATGAATTGATGAACATAAACATTTATATACACATATATGTATATATACATATTTATCTATCAAAGCCAGCTACCTATATATACATATTTACATATACATGTGCTTGTATATATGTGTGTGTCCATATATGTTTATGTACACACAAATATATATGATTTTAATATAATCAATTTTTTAATATTTCTATATATTTTATATATTTAAAAAACATTCTGAGAAGGGTTCCCTAGGCTTCTGCAGACACTAAAAAGCTCAAGATCCCTAATTCTAGGATAAATATATAAAATTCTCTATTTGACATTAGTCAATAAACATGCATTAAGTCCCTACTATGGGTAAGGCACTATGCTAAGTATCTGGAATATAAATAAGAAAAAAAAGAACATCTCTGTCCTCAAAGAGCTTACAATTTAATGGGAGCAGACAGTACAGAAAGGAAACTGAAAAGTGTATGAAAGGGAGAGTACCAGAGCATATTGGCATTGGAAGAGGTACCCCTGGAGTCTAAACCAAACCAAGCAACTGATGGAAAATGAAGTGAACTAGAAAGTCTTTGAGAGGAGTTTATTTTTCCACCTTCCAGCCTTCCAATCAAAGGGGAGAGATAACTGAGGGGGATGAGTGGTTATCAAATATTACTGATGGATAAAGCTCCAAGCTGATGAGATTTGCTTATCTTGAGGAAGCACGAATGTTCCTGGGATAGAAACCAAACAAGGATTAAAATTCTAATATTTAATGCCCTTTATAACTTGGTCCCAACCCATCTTTCTGTCTTAATACATTACTCCTCTTCTTGTACTCTATAATAATTGTTTTTTGTTTTGCATCTGTAGCATCTAGCATAAAATATTCCAGATATTTATTGAGTACTTTCTATTTGTAGAGACAGGGCACAATTCTGGGTATAAAGTAGTTACAAGAATAGTCTTAGCCCCCCCAAATCTTACAAAATAGGTAATATATATAAAACCATATTGTACTATACTGTATACCATATAATAGCTATAGTAGTGGAAAGCATGTTGATCTTTGAGTCAGGAAGACATAAATTCAAATCTTGCCACAGATACCAACTGTATAAACTTGGACAAGTCACTTAACTTCTGATTTCAATTTTCTTATCTATAAGATGAAGACGATAATAGCACTCGTTCATAGCATCCTTGTGAGATTCAATTGAGATAACATATGTAAAGAGTTTATAAATCTTAAAATGCTATACAAATACTAGAATTATTAATGAGCAGGAGCTATGAAAGTTCAAAGAATGATGATGTCACTACAGTCTGGGACCACTGGGAAAGAATAATGGTAGAGAAGGTGGGACCAGAGCCAGATCTTGAAAAACCTGTTGAAAAGAGTTCATTTCAAAGGATACCATGACCAATATATATTAGGAGCTTCAAGATGAACAGATGAAAAGCATATTTTATATGAATGCAAAGATATTAATAAAAAGAAATGGAATCTTCCTGTGTTCATATAGTTACCCAGAATCACAGCAAGAATTTTCTTTTCCTATCTTACTAACTAAGGGATTGTTCATGAACAACTTTGGGGAAAAGGAGGGGTTAAAATGACATTCTAGCTATTGACTGCCCATCCCTAATAATGCATGTTAGCCGAAGGCATACAAAGCCACGATTCAGCAACAAGGTCTTGGTGATGTCATAAGCACTTATGACAGCAGGACAACTCCAAGATTGAATTACCTTCTTTGTACCCAGCAAAGGAGCAAGCCTTGCTGTGTATAACACTTTTGTGTAAGTTAAACAATGTTTTGCGGTTTTCACATGGAGCATAGGAAGATGGGAACTTGATCTGTGAACTTGGAAGATCATGAATCTGATACCGATGGAGACAATTCCACTCCTCCCCTCCCCCCCAAATAGTTCTGGTCTCAAAGATGTAATTCCCATATCAGATAAATTAATGCATGCAACCAAATTACTGTACCCAATGTAAAACAATTGCACTGAATTGTGAGTGGTCTTTTTCTGATACCTGGGGAGTTCTTTGAAGGGGGTCTAGCATCAATAATGACAGTGCATTCTAAGACCATAAAGTGTATAATCTAATGGTAACTATTCACTTATTGTAATGCATTAAACATTTTATTATGGGAAGAATGGGTTTTAGGAATGGGTATTGAGTCGAAGTTATTTCTTTTAGGAGTTTTTCCAATTGAATGTTCCAGTAGAAGGAATGAGACATGTAGAGTTTCTCAAGGCTTTAAATTTCCAAGTAAAAGATGCCAGGTTTGCAAAAGAGAAGGGCTTATGGATTGCGGAGAATTGGCGATATTTTCCAAACATATGGAGGAAAGATGCTTACAGGAACAGATGGTTGGAAAAGTTTTTTAATATGTTTTTTCTTTTTTTTATAATCACCTTAATGTAACTTTTTTCTTAATATGGGAGTATTTGAAAACAGTAATTTCCTCAGTTACGTGACTTTTTTTTCCAGACAAATTGAATGTATTTCTAAGAAATTCTTAGTATTTATCACCTCAATGATTTCACAAAGTATTCTAGAAAATGTTTCAGTTTTATAATGTTCTATGTAAAACTGATAAAAATTTATTAAATTTATGTTTTTGCCATTCATTCAGTGACAAATCATTTTTGGACAACTACAAGTTATTTGATATGTTTCAAAATGCTTTTCTATATCATCAATAGTGAAATGAAATATCACCTGGGGTAAAGCACAAAAAAAACCCTCTAAAGGAAAACTTTAGGGGAAATGGATTCAGGAATTGTCTATAAACATATCACAAAATGTAGGAAAACAATTTTTTTTAATTTGAGCACTTAAATTGAAAATATTTACTAATACATTCGACAAAATCTTATTATCCTTAATTTTTCTCTATTGCTTTTTCATACTAGATGATTCAATAGTTTAACAAGATTTAATAAGTTCCATCTATGTGTACATATACACATATTATATGTACATACATATATGCTTACATATATATACCATACCCCCCCACACACATATACACTCATGAGAAGCTGCTGGTGGTACAAAAATAAAAATATAACTGTCGCACCCTTCAAGGAGTTAGAATAAAGGGAAGGGATTCATTGCAGCTAATTAAGTATGCATTATTAAGCATAATTAAGTATACAAGCTAAATACAAAGTAATTCAGGAGACAGTATTCACATCTATTGCAATAAAGAAAAACCACCTAACAATAATGAAACTGTTTTATGGAGCTTCAGTATGGAAAGTTATGTATAGTGAGTTTAAAATCAAAGTTTTTATTTCTGTACATAGGTCAATTTTCTTTAAGAAATTCCAAGTATGTTTTTAAAGGCTTCACAATTCCTGTAACATTTCTTGGAGTTGTGAGGGATGTCTTTTGTACCTGTCACACAGGGACAATTGAAGCACAGAAATCAGCTGCTTCAAATTCCTTTCTAAGTTCTATTCCATATACCTAGGTGCCAAGCTAAACCACACACCTGTTTCTCTCTCAAGAATCATCAGTGTTGTTTGTGGCAGCCCTTTTTGTAGTGGCTAGAAACTGGAAATCGAATAGATGCCCTTCAATTGGAGAATGGCTGAATAAATTATGGTATATGAATATTATGGAATATTATTGTTCTGTAAGAAATGACCAGCAAGATGATTTCAGAGAGGCCTGGAGAGACTTACATGAACTGATGCTGAGTGAAATGAGCAGAACCAGGAGATCATTATACACGGCAACAACAGTACTATATGAAGATTAATTCTGATGGACATGGCTCTCTTCAACAATGAAATGTTTCAAACCACCTCCAATTGTTCACTGAAGAAAGCCATATACACCCAGAGAGAGGGATGCGAAATGTGGACCACAACATAACATTCTCATACTCCTTGATTGATGTTTGCTTACATTATGTTTCCTTTATCTGATATATCGTTTGTGTAGATAAGATTTTTCTTGCACAACAATGATAAGTTTGGAAATATGTATACATATATTCGATTTGCCAATTTTTTTTTATTTTTTTTTTGATTTGCCAATATTTTAACATAATTAACATGTAGTGGATATCCTGCCATCTAGGGGAGGGGTGGGGAGTTGGGGGGAAAAATTTGTAACGCAAAGCTATGTAAGGGTTATTGTTGAAGAATTACCCACACATATGTTATGCAAATAAAATAAAATTTAAAAAAAAGAATCATCAGTGTCTCACTATTACTTCTATGATAAAAAAGATGTTTTTCTTCCAAGCATTTTAAGACCCCTGACAGTTTTATTGCTATCTAACTTTCTAGTCTTACTTCCTATTACTTCCCTTCATACTCTTAATTTCAGTCAAATGGCTTAATTAGCTGTCTCCTAGAGACATAACTTTACCTCTTGCAGGAGACCTTTTCTAATCTCATTCATTACTAAGCACTTTTTACTTCTTGAAATTATTTTTAATATTTCATTTATATTTCATATTTATTTATTCATGTTATGTTATATTTCCTCTGTAGAATATTAAGAATTGTATTACCTTCTACTAATAGAATGGTAGAATTTATACAATAATACATAATGAATCTTTAATGCATTGAATTGCATTTAAAATCACACAGTAAAAGGAGCAACTAGATTTTGAAATCAGCAAGTCTTTTCATTTCTAGCCCCCTCTCTAGGTGACTTGGGGCTTCCTAATATTTCATCATGATCATTTTTCTAATCATTTCTCCACAAAGGCATAATTGTGGCATTTAGTTTTGCTTAACCAGTCTACCTGAGTTTTTCTGAATGATGTTGCCAATGCAAACAAAATTAACCTGGAATTTTTCACCAAACCCTCGGGGTCTTATGTCCTACAAATGGAATGCATGGGTTGTTTATAATGTTTTTTAGAACTCAGTGCCCAGAGGCACTGATTCAAATCCAGTCTTCCTCTAATAGGGAGCTGGGGAATGTTATTATAGCTTGGCTGGTGTGCAATAGATTATGTGCAATGAGTTGATGGTTTGAGTCAAGAAACTAGCTGACCAGCCTCCGGCAGACCAAAACCATCCATATAATTTGTACACTTGCTGGCAAGCTCATGTGGTAGAGCCTGATGCCTGAGGAGGCAAAGACTGAGCCATCGTCTTCTGTTTCTATGCTTCCTCTGGGGCCAGGATGAGGAAGTTTGCCATGTTGCTGACTGTGATCCACTTCTCTGCTCTGAGGAAATGAGGATGTTGGTCTCCCAGATGTCAATTTTATAAGAGTTAAATTCAATCAAAGATACTTTGCTAAGCAATTACTTAGCTTATAAAGATTTTTACAAGTAGCACTTTAGGCACATCTTGGATTTTACAAAGCTGCATTGAGCTTGTGGCTTTTTTGGCATATGACGCTGATGGGGTGGAGATGGCCAAGGGGAGGGAGAACTAATCAGCACTGCATTGGGCAAATGAGGGCCCAGAACAGCAAAGTAATGGTCACAATTTAGCAGTCTGCAAAAGAGGGCTTATACTTACTTCTTACTTTAAGATTGTTTGTGGACCATGGAACATTAGAACTGGGAGAGTACTTAGGAGGACTAGATTCTGGTTCAACATCCTTATTTTTATGGAGAAAGAAACTGAAGCCTAGAGAGGTTAAAATACTTCCCTATAGTCATTTGATATGTGGCTGAACTGAATCAGGACATAGGTTTCTGACTGAAATGCTCTTTCTGCTATACAAATGGCTCTTCAGGTTTTGGGGGATAACCAATTGGAGAAACTGAAATGGATTTTAGTAACTTTCTAAAGATCACAGCATTACAAAAACAAAAACAATCACAAAGTCCTCATAATTAATGTGTGAATGTTTGATGACAAAAATCAGGCAAAATTGTTTGGCCCGTTTCATTTCTTTCTTCCCTCATAAATCAAGCTTAGAGTTTAGTTTCTAAGACAAACTGATGCTTCTAGGGGGTGGAGATCCATCTCTTAAAAATTGTATGCCCTCAGTGACTTTAAAAATAGTTCAAAGTATTCTCACATACACATTGGACATCTACTAAACTCAAATTATTGTTGACAGCATTGGGTGAAATGCAAAGAAAAAAAATTACAATTCTTTAATACTCCAATATGCCTATACTCTATAGTCCTGTGATTTCATTAATTTGGATATTCCCTCCAATAATGCAGATTACAAGCCATCTTTATTTTTCTGTCCTCTTTAACTTTCATCCATGTCCTTTTATAGTTTGTCATCGGGGATCCATTCAATACTCTGATGGTCTTCCACACGTTCTCTTAACATTTCAAGGAAACCAATAAGGTAGGTGCTTTGTCCATATGCTATCCTTTATTCTTGCAATGTGCCATAACTATCCACACAGAAAAAAAATGAAATAGATTAATAATGTCTTTTGTCCATTTTTTGATATGCACCAACAACAGAACTTTATACTATGGACCAGCTACAAATCTTATTCAGAGGTATTCATGGTTTGCACAGTTAATATAACAGGACAATGAGCTGGACTTAGAATTGGAGGGAAAGATTGTGCTGAATTAGTATTCAAATCATCTGCGATTTCATCAATTTGAAGTTTCCCTCCAACAATGCATATTACAACCCAATCATACCTTCTCAGCTCAACTGACTCATTAATGACTTCCATAGTTTCACCACAGGTACTCTACTCAACATAATTAGAATCTCTCAGAATCTCTCCTTGCTTCCTCCTTACTTTGTAAAATCATCAGGGAATCTTTCTGGCTGTCTACCTCTAACTTTTGCCATCTTCTCTTTCTCTCAAACAATCCCCTTGATAATATCTTTTACTCACATTATTTTTTAGATAACCTATCCTTTTTGGTTGTGCATGTAGCCAAATTATACTCATCATGGATTTCTCATGTGTGATACTGATTTTTCATTCTTTAGATACAGTTTCATACCATGTTTCGCTATCATATGCCAACCACTATAAAATGTTATCATTGAAATAATGGGGTTTTGATTTCATGGGAAGCATAGGGTCAAAAAAAGGAGCTTTGAAATTTCTTGAATGTATTCTATCCCATCTTTTCCTCCTGTTTAGCTCACACCCAACATACTTATCTGTTCCAGATAGACACATTGCTGGACAAGTTTTATAAAGAAAACATTTTATTTTAACTGACAATAAAAGACTAATTATTGATATTGAAATCATCCCTGAGTCAACTATCTGTGAACAGTCAGATCATTAACTTGAAAGAAGTAAGATTAGAATTATTAAAAAACAAGAAGAGAGAAGAACAATAAGAAAAGAATGTGTGATACAATTGAAATAACAATTCTGAACTACTTAAACAACTAATTGAAAAATTAAACATGGGAAATGGACCACACAAATTATATTGATAGCCACTATAATACTTGTATACAGGAATATCACAGTTGTAAATTAATTGCCCCAACAAAGAAAAAAAAAGAGCCCAGAAAATGCCTTAGTCAGTAAATATCTACATTATTTGCCAAATTGAAAGAAGGTTGACAAAAGAAAAAATAAGTTAGAATATAAACTTTGCAAAACTATATAAAAAAGATGGTGGATAATTATAAGCAGTGATTTCTCATAAAGCAGAGGGGGAAAAAGAATGGGAGTGAAACCAGTTTAAAGAAAGCTTGACAGCAGGATTCTGGGAAGATGTCAGAATAAGTAAAAAAATTCCAAGCTCTCCAGATTTCCCCCACAAACAGAAAAAAATGTACCTCAGGGCAAACATAGAGTGGCAAAAACAAGTAAGAGTTGGAGCAGAATAGTGGTCCTCCTGGGACAATTGGAGAAGATCAGAAGAAAGATACTAGCTTAGAGTTTGGCCCTTGAGAAGTGTAAACACCTCTAGGCTAGTCTCACTGAAACTGCAAGCAGCCTTGAGGCTAGCTGAGTTGGGAAGTAGCCTTTGACTCAGCCACAGGAATTTTCACCTCACAGTGTGGGGAGTCAGCTTTCTGAATGGGGAAGATTGAGGAAGGCTCTGCTGATAAGGAACCCCAGGTGCAGCTATGGTACTGAAATGTAGTAGCCCTGTGTAAGAAGGAATCATCTTATGCCTCATGAGTGTAGAAGCAGAGGGGAAGGGATGTTGTTGGCTGTGGGCACTTACATGGGGTCAGAGTTCTTAGCATTAGCTTCCAGATCAGAGAAGAGAGTTGAAGAAGGACCTGAATCTACAGGCACCATTCTCTCATTCCCTAGAACCAGGAGTGATTACAACAACAATCTGCTATAAATAAAAAAAAATATGAACAGGCAAAGAACCCAACCACAGAAAATTTCTATGAGAATAGGAAAGAACAGGGTTCATCTTCAGAGAAAAATATTGAAGTTAAAAATAAACACTGTCCTACCTAAAGAATAATGTTAAATGGTCATCTGCCCCAAAAGAATTTATAGAACTCAAAAAAACCTTTAAACATCAAATGAAAGCTATTGAGGAAAAACTAAACACACATACACACAACAAAAACAACCCAAGAAAAACAAGAAAATTATAAAAAGAAAAGCAACCAACTAGAGAAGGGTCTCAACTAGAGAAGGAGATCCAGAATCCTAAGGAAGAAAATGATTCCTTGCAAGCTAGAATTGGGTAAGGGAAAGCCAGTGAAGTTATGAAACCAAGAAATAATAAAAAAAATATAAAGAATAAAAAAGTAGAAGAGAATATTAAGAAAAGCAACAGATGTAGAGAACAAATAAAGAAGAAAAAACAAGAATAATTGGATTACTTGAAAACTACAATCGAAAAAGTATCTCGATATACTAATTTAAGAATTAATTAAAGAAAATTATCCTGAAGTGTTAGAACAAGAGAGTAAAGTATAAATAGCAAGAAAACAAAACAAAACAAAAAACCCACCAATCACATTCGAGAGATATCCTATGAGGAAAACTTACAGGAATATCATAGACAAATTCTGAAAACCCCAGATCAAGGAAAAGATATTACAAGGAACAAGAAAAAGACAATTCAAATTCAGTGGAGCCACAATTAGAATCACATGAGACCTAGCTAGCAGTGGATACATTAAAAGACCACAGATCTTAGAACACTATGTATTAAAGAACAAAAGTACTAGGGTTGCAGCTAAAAATATCATATCCTGTGAAGGTAAATATAATCCTGAATGAAAAAAAAAAGGATATTCAATGAATTACAAGACTTTCAGTATTTTGTTGCAAAAAAGACCCAAACTTGGGGCAGCTAGGTGGCGCAGTGGTTAGAGCACCAGCCCTGAAGTCAGGAAGACCTGAGTTCAAATCTGGTCTCAGACACTTAACATTCCCTAGCTGTGTGACTCTGGGCAAGTCACTTAACCCCAATTGCCTCAGCAAAAAGCAAAAAAAAAAAAAAAAAGACCCAAACTTAATAGAGAATTTGACATATAAGATCCAAGAGGTAAGGGAATAAGGTAAATAAGGTAAACACAAAAGACTAATTTCAAGGGACGTAATAAGGACAAACTGTTTATATTTTACATGTGGAAATATCAACTATATATCTAAGATTGTCATTAGTGATCGGGTACTTTGAAAGAAAGATTAAGGTAGAGCTGAGCATATAATTTCAAAGAACAAAATTGAGAAAAGTTAAAAAGATTAATTATGCTGTATGAATGATATAGGAAAGCAAGAACTGATACAGAAGAATTAGATGGGGTTAGAAGGGATGGTAGTTTCTGGAATTCTATTCATATCAGGAATGGGTTAAAGAGGGAACAATACATATATGTATTCAGGAAGAAATAAAAGTCTAAATTTATGAAGAAATGAGAAGGGGAAGGAAAGGATAAAGAGATATATAAAGGCATGTAAATTAATGGGAATGGGATAAAGTAGTAGATTAATAGGAATGAAATGAAGAAGGGGGAAAAGGTAGCAGGAAAGGATAAGAGAGGGATCTTTGGTGGTAGAATAGGTTAAATAATAACAAGACAAAGTAGTAGGTTTAACTAGAGGAGACAAGTCAATAGGGATGGGAGATGAGAGGTATAAACATAATGATAATGATCATGAGTAGAATTTATTAGAAAAAAAGTAGGCATAGTAATCATTGATTTCAGGCTAAGTTAAAACTAAAATAGATTTAATAGAAAAAGAAAAAATAGGGAAACTATACTATAATCCAGCCATATTAATTAATATTATTTTGGGTTATTTAGAAGAACTAGATAGTGTAAGATTGGAATATTGCTTTGGTATAAGAAATAATGAATTGATGGATTTAGAAAAATATAGTAAGCCTTGGACCTATGAAGGATGATGTTATCTATTTTCAGAAACACAGAACAAACAAGCAGGTATGCTCTTATATGGATGTATATGTGTATATATATGTATATAAGTATAGATATCTATGTATATGTGTGTGTGCATAAATACATCTGCACTTAATTGTAACTTTCTTGGGGTGGTGGGGGGAGGAAAGGGGAAAAAAGAATAAAATAAAACATGCACTCTGAGAACAAAAGAAAACCTACAAGGAAATAAAGAAAAGTTGTACATTACTGAACTCATTGTGTAGTATTTACTATATAGACTTTCTGGAGATGTAAGTTTATTGTTGTATTTTGAATCCTCTCATATTCTGCTATGCACATGGCAATGTTGCTTTTCTTTTTCTATTTTTTTACTTAAGTTTTAAATTAATATATATTTTCAAGAAAAAAAACTTAGAAAGATATTCAACCAGCAAAGTTATCCCAAGAATATTCAAGGATAAAAATATAAAAACAAAAAAAAGGAAAGTGAAAAAGATATGCAAAAAATTATTACAGCTATTATTTTAATTAGGACAGTGGAATCTTAAAATCTTGGGTTAAAATCATAATTATGGACATACTTATAAAAAAAGGAGCAGAAATACTTTGGGAAATTGCTAAGTCTTTTCTCTGAAGTAAATGTCCATCTTTTTCACATTAATGTTTGTTCAATGATATGTTGTTGTGAATCATGGAACACTGTAGTCTTCAAAGAACTAAAGGTGAGGCTCAAAGGAAAATGGAGAGGTACATGCTGGGTGTGAGTAGACCACAACAAATTACAAACAAGGAATTGCTCAGAAAAATTAATATAAATGATATCAAAAGAGAAATATATAATCCAGAAAAAAAAAACTTAGCAGTTTTGATTATCAGTCTGGAGTAATCTCTTGTTAAAACAGAAAACTAAATACTATTGCATGCAAACTGCATAGGAAGGGAGAAATTGAATTAGGGTTAAAAGTGTGCTTAAGCATCCTTCTACATTTCTGGATCTCCCAATTCCATAGGTACTTTGAGATGTGTCATCAAGTCAAGGAATGGACCATACATATCCTTCAATCTTTCAAGGACATGACATTTCATTCACTGCAAAGACATTGTTGTGGGTATTTCCTCTCCCAATAGAGATTGTATCCCTTCTATGAAATAGTAGATAATTTTTGAGAATTGTAGTAATCAACTTGCTAATGAGCCTTTCCAAACTTAGCCTGATCTTAAGAAAAGAGGCACAGAGTCTACCATTGTGCCTGTATTTGACCTTTTTTTTTTTAACTTGTTAGAACCTCTTAGACATTGTTCTATGATGGCAGAGCATCCTGTAACCAAAGCTATCTCCATGACTCAAAAATGTGTGAAAGGCAGAATGAAATAAAATAAGTTATAAAACAGTTGAAACAAAATCACTATAACCATGAGCACCTCCCATGTTTCCAATTGTATAGATGGAATATATGTATATGTGTCTGTATAGGTATGTGTATATGTACGTATGTATGTACCCGAACTTGATCTGTAATATATAGATCTGACCAATACAAAAAATTTTGCCTAATGATAAACTGACCAAATTTCTAAAGTCAAAATTGTATTTCATCTCATCTGTTCACCAATGTGCATTTTAGTTCGGAAGTTCTTTACTTAAATGAGTTTGATTTTGACTTATATTTATACTTATTTTAAGTAAATAACCTTGCCTATTTATAATTAAATGAATATTTTAAATAGTACTGGAGAGAATGATACCAGCTCACACAAATCTATATTAAAGAAAATTTATTGCTTTTACTCTACAAAAATCCTCCATAAATTAACTCATTTGACCATGTACTCTTTAAGAGTCATTGAAATCTATTGCATAAAATGGCTATTACTCTTTTTGGAACACTTAAAATGCATACTATTAACTCAAGAGACTAAAACGGGCGCCAGTGTAGCACTTTATACTGCCTCATCAAAACTTTTTTATGTAGTCAAAAATGTTACTTGCTCTCAGCTAAATACCAGAAGCTTGTGGACTTGCCAAGTGGAAAACATTAGCATTCTTTAGTTACCACAAAAAAAAAAAAAATCAAAAAAATAAATAAATAAACAAATCTATGAAATGTTTCAGACCTCCCAAAGGTTTTGATATTTACTGGACAAAGCATGAAGGGATATTTCTCAAGCTCTACCAAGTCTATTTAGAGCATATTAAGTAGCTGTATGTCCAGGAAAGTGTCAGTATTATGCAGCGGCTTATAACTGGGTTTGAGTTTTGCTACAGATACTTAACTAGTTCTGAAATCTCAGATAAGTCACTTAATTTCCCGGAGTCTCAGTCTCCTCATCTGTAAATGAGGGTTTGGAATTCAATTAAACCTACGGCCTCTTTTAATTCCAAATCTATGATTTTATAAAAATATGCCTAAGCAAACAAGTCAATATAACTAAATGTAAATAGATAAGAAAAAAATTGTTGAATTCTATTTTGATGAAATTTTTGATTAATTTTGATGTTATGAAGAGGTACATGGTGGGTATGATTTAGGTGACATAATTTAATATAATAGATATAACTAGTGTAATACATATAATAATAATATTAGTAATTAGTAAAAAATATAATAGTAATAAATGCAACTAATGATATGTGTAACAGAAAGAGAAAAGAGGCTAGTCACAGACAACCATAAAGAATGATGGGTCAATACCCATAATGCTCCACAGGCACTATGGTGTGAGGAAAACATGAGGAAGGCCTTCAGCACATGTAATGTACTCTCTGTAGTGGATTCAGAAGGATATAAGAGCCACACAGGATGAACAGGCTTGGATGGACTACAATTTGTGTCAGTGGATTGAACTTCCAAATAAATGAGATTTTGATCCCATAGAAGTATTTCAGTTTTTGTACACATGTATATGAATTTTTAAAAATCACACCTACTCATACATTGAATCTTATTACAATACACTTTAAAGGGTTATTCAAATTCCTTCTTTATCCCAGAGCTTCCTTGTATCAAATATTACACAACTAGGTCTTCTAACTTCCTTATCTTGAATGTGATGTACTCATGTATATCACATAGGGCGATAAGACATTCAGCCTGATAGTTATTCATTGAGTGCCCACAATGTGCAACCATTAATTCTGCCTAAATATATATGGTGGCTTTATTATTGTGAAATTAATTTTTACTAGTCAAGAGGTTTTGGGTAAAAAACAAAACAAACAGAAAAAGCCACATTTACCATGCCTCAGTTGATGGGAAGACAAATATCATGAGAAATCATTAAGAAAAATTATAAAATACAGTGTCATCATTCTTTGCAAAACTGAAATGATCTAGCTAAGAGTTATGTATAGTGAAAATCAAAAACATGAATTAATGCTAAGTAAAATCTATTCAGATAGTCTTCAGAATGTTATCTTATAAACACAGCATAATGGAATGAATTCTAAAGATGGATCAGAAGACTGGGGTTCAAATGTCAGCTCTGAAACTTACTAACAATGTTGTTAATATGGGCAAGTTACTTAATTTGTTCATATGTAAAATGAAGGAACTGGATTCATTATGCCTAAATTTACTTAAACTATTTTTTAAAATTATTTTTAAAATTATTCTATGAATTCACCAGTGTTCCTCTTTGTCCTTTAATAATTGGTATATGAATACATATATTTATACACACATATATACCAAGAATAGTATATAGATACATGTGTATTTATATCCCTATTATGTGGGGATATTATGTAGAACATTCTAAAATAGGGACTCAAGCTGACTATATTAAATAAGAATGTCTCCTTACCTGTCAGAGGTTGCACATAAGGGAGGATATATATCAATCTGTGAGCATTCTCAGGACATAGCTCATCAATGAAAAGCACCCCTTCTAGCACCTATATATATGTGTGTCATGTTATATGTAATTATATATATGTAATATATATTATTAGATATAACTATTTATTTTATATGATACCATTATGCAAGCTTATAATATACATCCGGATTTTATAAAGAAGCTCTCTTTTTCACTGTTCAATCCATTTGATGCCCAAGTAACTCCTCCATTTCACTTCAAACTCTTTGCTTGTTCATCCCATGGTTTCTGTCTATTATTGACTGTATTTGAGCAAATTCTCAGTATGTACTCTATCTTCTCTACAAATAAACCTATATTGATGCAGTAGAAAAGTCCTAATGGACAAATTCCTAATCCTGGACTGCCTACTAGCTTTCTGAGTGACTTTGAACAAGTCAATTAACTTCTCTGACACTCCAATTACTCTGAAATTGATTTCTATACTAATTTGAGTTAACAAAACCCTTCACATACACTATCTCTTTACAACCCCATGGCAGTAGCTTCTACTAGTCCCATTTTAAAAATGAATAAACTGAGGGTCAGAGAAGTCAAAGCACTTGCCTACAGTGACATAGTAAGTGTGTGTGTTGTGGGGGAAGAAGAGAAGGGGATTTGAATCCAGGTTTTCCTGACTCCAAATCTATTGCTCTTTTTGAAGTAGGAACCTTACTCCCTCAAATTCGGGATGATTCCAAAGTTCTTGTTTATTTTCTGGAACTGTTTCCAGTCTAGATTTTTTTTATATTTAAAAACAAAAATATTTATTTTTTATTTCCAATCATAATGTTCTTTATTGTCTATTCTATTTCATGTAATTAGAAATGTATTGAGCCTATCATTCTATATGATGCTTAATTCATTAAGCTACATGCTTTTTACCATTTTCTGCCCACCTGCATGTGTTTCTGACTTATTTGATACTACATGCCTATTTATACACTAAAAGATGGCTTATATCATGCTGTAATTATTATCTACATTAGCATGATTTGGCTATACTTCTTTGTAGTGGTATTTTTACAAAAACCCTATTTATATACTGTTTTATGTTTTACATAATGGTTTAATTACCATCTGTACTTTCTTGTTTGACTTTATTTTAGCAAAAATAACTTGCCAAATAAATTTTAACTAATTCTTGGGAAAAATCAAGATCTATATATTGGGAAATTTTTATGAGGCAATGTGATGTGATGCTTCATATTAAAAGAGGTCCTTAAGTCTATAGGAAGACCATGAGTGCAAACATAGGATAGTGGTCTTGATATATTGTGAGGGTTATTAATCTAAATTTGATTTCTAAAAAGGTGTTTATTAAGCTTCCCAGCTTTTTTGTTTAATAGTGAAGTTTTTTTGTAGATGCATTCTTGTATAACAATTTTTTATTTCAATTTATTTTTCCAGTTAATAAAAGTTTATTATCTCATTCCAAATAGTTAATCTTTATTCCACTTAGACACTCAGATCATTGATCTATCAGAGTTTAAGGAAGTCCTCCAATAGTACTAGATTTTCAACAAAAAGATAAAGTCCATGAATAGTCTTCTTGAATTTCTCCAGAACAGAAGTAAGACAAATTATCAGAGTTTCCGGATCTATAAGTAGCTCCAGATCATTTTAGGAACTAATTCCAGACCCAGTCCATTCTAGGTACAAAGCTGATCTTTACATTCAAAGGCAAGAACTTGAAAAGATGCTGTTGCTGAGTTCTGCCATGGTAAACCCACCTCAAATTGCCTTAAATCATTAACCAATCAGATTCAAGATGAAGGTTACCCAAATTTTAATTAATCCTTATTACTATTTAATCATTGAAATGTGAAGCTTTTCTAAATATTTTTTCTTTATCTTCAAGCATCATAGGCTTTGTTTAGTCCTAAACTCTCTTGTCAGATGAACTCATTTCCTACTTTACTGAAAAAAAATCAGAATTATCTCTGTCACTTCATTTCCCTTATACCTAACCCCATAACCTCCATTCATCTTCACTTGTTTCCTCCTTTTTTTTTCTCCACATCCCAAGAAAGATGTACTCTTCTTGTCAAAGCTGACCCTATTACTGTTCTTGATTCAATGGCTCCCTTCCCCCATCTTCCTTTCCAGGAATTTATCTCATCAATCCTTTCCTTTTTCTCTTTCATCTACAATCCCTTCCTCCTTCCTGACTCCTTTCCTGCTGCTTACATATAGGTTCAAGTCTCCCTCCTCTTTAAAGAACTTTCACTTGACCCTGCCTTTCACTCAAGTCATAGTCCTATATCTCCCTTTCCCCTTCAGTTCACTGACAAGCTCCTGGAGAGAGTAGCCTTTCACTAGCTCCACTTCCTTACCACCCACTCATTTCTCAACCTTTCACAATCAGGCTTCAGAGTGAACTACTCAACTGAAATAGCCCTCAGTATTTACCAACAAATTTAACTGACAAGTCCAGTGGCCTTTTGTTAGTGATCATCTCCCTTGGCATTACTGTAGGTCTTAATACTATTGACCATCTCTTCTTCCTGCCTCTTACCTCCTTTAGTTTCTAAAATAGTGTACCCTTGGTTTTGTATCTACTTTTCTGATTTTTCCTCTTCTCTCACCTTTTGTCACTTATAAGTTATTCTCTTAAGCAAACATGATCCACTTTCCTCCCCTCATTTAACATTGGCTATACACACAATACCATTATCATATTATCATTTGATATATATCATCTTACACATATCATTATATATGTATATGTTATATATGTATATGTGAAACATATTTACACAAACATATGTACATGTTTGTTTTTGTTTGGTCATTCAGTTATACCCAATTCCTTGAGAACCCCTGGACTATTCTTTCTTTCTCTTTAATAATGTTGTGCTTTATAAAGCACTTTCATATACTTTATTCTATTTAATCTTTCACAACAATCTTATAAAGCACCAAATGGATATACAAACCCACTTTTACAGATGAGAAAAATAAGGCTCCTAGAAGTGATATTTCTTACCCAAAGTTGCATAGTTATCAAGTGGCAAAGCTCAAAGTCCAAATCTAATCTTTTTATTATACTTTCTGAAAATTTTGTTTAGCCTGACAGCTCAGGACTCCCTCCACCCCAAAGTAAGCTCAAAAATGTCCTTTTATTATTACTGCATTGTTGGAATCTATAACACACAAAGGCATATAATGTTATGGAATTAGAGTGAGGTAGTCATGGCAAAAACTAATATTAATATCAATAGCTAACATTTAAAATTTTTTAAATTTTATTTTTAATTCATGGAACAAAACATTTTTTTTTCCTGTGGTGTTTTCTTGGCAAACATAATGGACTTATCTGCCATTTCCTTCTTCAATGGATCACTTTTTCTTTGTCAGAGCTCTCCATTATAACCTGTCTGAGGTAGCCCTGCACATCATAATTTGCAGTTTCATCAAGCTAGTCATGACAGGCAGTGAAACCGGAGGGGTTTTTTTTAAAGGGGTTTGCCTTCTCTTGATGTTTCTAATTGTTAGTTCTCTCTCCCTATGTACATAAAAGTTATGTTTACTTATATGAGTTCATATCTTACTTCCTGGATGACTGCAACTTCCAGAAGATTGGGATAATTTCATTTTCCTTGCATGCAATAAATACACATTAAATGTTTGAATAATTTAATTTATATGAATTCCATGAAAAATTCTATTAAAATAGCTATTCTTTATTGGCTCAAATAAGAATCAGGACCAAAAGGGGGGCACAGCAAAATTTAAGGATAAATTTTAAGCTTTGGAGTAATTTTTTTAAAAAATGAAAGTAAAATCTAATATTTTTCATGCAACATAATTCAGGTCAATGTTATCTTTTGGATTTAATAGTATTTTATTTTTCCAAAGACATGCAAAGATAGTTTTCAACATTCATCTTTGCAAAACATTGCATTCCAATTTTTTTTCTCCATTTCTCCTCCCCACTCCTCCCTCCTCTAGAAAGTAAGCAAGGGGATATAGGTTAAACATGAGCAATTCTTCTAAACATATTTTTATACTCATGCTGTGCAACAAAAATCAAATCAAAAGGGAAAAAACACAAGAAAGAAAAAAAAACAATCAAACAACAACAAAAAGAAGAAAACACTGTGTTTTTATCCACACTCAGTCTCTATAGTTCTCTCTGGATGCAGATGGCTCTTTCCATCATAAGTCTATTGGAATGGTCTTGAATCACTTTTCAGTAATATTTTTAAAAATTATAATGTCCCAATGGACAGAGATCATTGACTATTAAATAAATTAAGCATCTAGAAAAAAATTATTGAACAGAGAGTGATGTAATAAATGCTGATGATGAGGTAATAGTGCTTAGCCTTTCATGCAATATTTATGGAATACATAATGATATTTTATATATATTTTCAGCAGTGGTGGTTTTTCTCCCCCACTTTTCCTATAACTATGTTTATAGGATGCCAGAGTATCAAAGTGGAACATGAAAAGATAAGTTGGTCTGTGAGATGTTTTTAATATCCAGATCTTTAAAATGAATATTACCATTACTTTGTGCCTTTTATTTGGACCCCTTAGCATAATATAGATGCAAAGATCATTCTCCTGTCTCTTATTTATTCTGCTTAAAAATGGCAAAGATTGAAGGAGGAGTGGGAGAAAAGCCATCTCTCCCTCCCCCAATCCTATTTCAACCTTTTCTTTGTTGCTCTAGCTGTGTGTCGATGACATTTGCCTGAATGACTCTGGGAAGATGTAATGAGCCAGGACTGGGTCTGATCCAATGACTAACACACCAAGATTCGAAGTAAATTCACAAAGCATAACTGAGCTGGTACTTCTAAGCATCTTGGGGAAAGTGAAAGATGGTGTTTCTATTTAAACAATTCATTTTATTTATATGAGCTGCTGAATAACACAGCACTGACCTCGTGCCCTTAAAGGCTATGTTTCAAATAGGCTAGTAATTTTTGTCTTTTAAAAAAAACTTAACTGAGAAATTGCAGCTCAGATGTAGCATCTGGTATTCAATGATATCCTGCTGCTCTTATCCAATTTTCCAGCTGGAGGAATGAGGCACAAGGAGGTCAAGTGACTTGTCTAGAGGTCACTTAACAGTTCAGCTGGGATTAGAACTCAGAATCTTCCTTCCTTTCCCATCCTTTGCTCACTGGACCACAAAACCCTCTTGATCCTATCTCCTCAAGCTTGCCTGAGAAGGAAGCAAAAGCTCAGCACTAAAAAATATTAAATCCCATAGAAAATCTGGCAACCTTGACTTGCCTGGTCTTATTCTGAAATTTAAAAACAAATTTCTACTGGAATTGCTATGAAATGTGACTATGTAGTCATATTACATTTTGATTCTTAAACAAACACATAAGAAATTAAGCCACCCAAATGAGTGGTGTTATTCACAATAGCCCCCTTGGGAGACTACTAAACACTGTAATTCAATTCAATCTTATTTAATCCAATTCAACAAGCAGGAACTGAACTGGGCAATGAGGATACAGGCACAAAACACAAAGCATATTTGCCTATGAAGAGTTTATATGCTATTGAAGAAAAGCAACATTTGCAAAATTTGTACAAAATAAATACAAATTAATTTTAGGGATGAGAGCACTAATAACCTGGAGAGATAGGGAAGAGTGGAAATTGAGAAATGTCTCAGGTAGGAAAAACACTTAAGCTAGATTTTGAAAAGACCAATAAATTCTAAGAGACAAAGGATTCGTGGACGTGGAAGACAGCCTGAGCAAAAGAATGATAAGCTGATGAAATAGGATGTTATATTCTAGAAATAGTTAGATTGTATCCCAAAGCCAATGGGGAAAGTGATGAGCATCAGTCTTGAGAAGTAGGTTGGACCTATATATTTGAGGGCTTTCAATGTCAATCGGATGACTGTTTTGTTTTAAAGGGCCATTCACTACCTCTTTCTGTAACTTTAGGCAAGTCAATCAACGTTTTTTGCCCCTCATTTTCCTCATTTATATAAAATGAAGGAATTGAACTGGATGATCTCTAAGTTACTTTCTTGTTCCACAGCATATGATCCTCTGACCTTTGTTCCAAAATGAGTTAATTCTACTGAGTTAAGATTGATTTACAATGACATTTGATCCTTTTAAAATCCACACAAGAAAATCATTCTCATTATAGGAAAAAAAGGTCCCAAGCCAGGTTGTGAAGGGCTTTGAAAGCTAGGCTGAGGAGTTTCTAATTTAGATGAGAAGTAATAAGGAGTCACAAAAATTTCTTGGGAAGGGGAGAAACATAGTCAGACTCATGCTATTCCTCTTCAGGCCAGGACTATCTTTATTGAATGAATAAGATTGTGTTTCCCCCAAGGATTTATCATCTAGCCTCTAGGGTATGACTTGTGCTGGAGAGGACTCAAGTAAGATGGTTGAGGGAGTCAAGTCAATCAGTAAGTTAATAGGAATTTATTAAATGCTCATTAAATGTTTAGTATACCAACATAGAGTATGTAAAGAAAAGCAAAAAGCAGTTCCTAGAGGAGAATGAATTTGAGAAGAAAAGGAGATATTCCCTTTCTTTCACACCTCCCCCAACCCAAACCTCAGTTTACTCTCCTGTGTCATTCCATGTAAGTGGCAAAGGAGATGTTCTTCCTTCTTCTATTCTATTTAATACCAACTTAATTATTCAGAGACTACATTTGCCACTGTGAGATACTCTCTCCTCCCTTTGCCACACCTGACTTTCCCAACCTTATCTTATCCTACTCCCTTCCTAGTACTCAGGTCAAACTGGCTTACTTACTTACTGTCACCCCTATTTCAACTTTCCTGCTCTTCAGCTTTGATCTTACTCTTCCTATGCTTGTAGTATGCTTATGGCTTAGTGGACAGAACATTGCTCTTGGAATCATGAAGATCTGGGTGTGAATCTTGCCTCAGACATTTACTATATATGGGAATCAGGGTTGCCACAAAACTTCTCCAAGCCTGTTTCCTCATCTGTAAAATCATGGAATTGACTTCCAGGTTTATCAGTTTATAAATTCTCATAATCCTCTTCTCATCCCATTGAATGCCTACCCATTTTTTATAGTTTTATAGTTCATCCCAAAGGCTACTTTTTCTTGAAGTCTTCATTTTTTAAAACCATTGGCACTAATGACCTTTTACCACCTCAGACATTATACTTTATTCAAAGTATGTAGATTATGCCTTGTTTTGTATTATGATAATTTGTCTTTACAACAAAAAAATCATCTATTATCAATATTCTTTTGATGTCTTTGCTTTTTTATTATATTGGCTTTGCATTTTTAAAGCACAATACTTTTTGAAAAATCTGAGAATCACTTAAAGGGCAATTAAAAGGCATAGATAATGGATAGGAATAGGATGAAACATACTACTGAAAAGGAATTTAGTAACAGAAACAGTGTGAAATATGCAAATGATAACACTTTTAAAAATACTTATTCTGTGATCAGGCACTGTGCTAAGTCCTTTACAAATATCATCTGATTTTTATCCCCACAACAAACCTAGAATGTTTGTACTATTCTTATTTTCATTTTACAGATGAGAAAACCAGGGCAGACAGAGATTGTGTTTTGGTCAGGGTCACACAACTAGTAAGTATCTGAGACCAGATTTAAATTCATGTCTTCCTGACTCTAAATTCAGAGCTCTGGCCACCTAGCTAAATAGATATGAGGGGGAAAAGAAACAGATTAGTTATATGTCAACAGTGAGGGACTGTTCCACTAGCAGTCTTGGAGGCAGTTAGATGGCTCAGTAGATAGAATGCTGGACTTGGAGTTCAAATCTATCCCAGACACTTAATAGCTGTGGGACCTAGTTGATATCTGTTTGTCTTAATCCATTGGAAAAGGAAATGGCAATTCATTCCAGTATTTTTGCGAAGAAAACCCCATGGACCATATCCATGAAGTCACAAAAAGTTGGATACAATTTTACAACTGAAGAATGACTAGTAGCCTCATAATATTAGGAGAAAGGGCCCAGGAATATTGGGAGGATTTGAGTTTCTCAGAATGGGTGCCCAGGGATAGATTGCATTTTATTATCACAGTAGTAAGATCACAAATCCATTAGAGAATTAGAGTATTGGAGTTACTTATTTATGATTCATGGGGTAGTAGACTCAGAGAATTCTCCCTGGTCCTGTGAATTTCTTTAAAATAAACATTTTATTTTGGGGAAAATGTAACTAAATTCTTTGAAATGAATATTACTCTCAATTATGGGGGTAAAATGAAGAATTCATCCCTGCTACTTAGGGCACAGTAGCTATGTTAAAACTCTGGCAATCATTATGCTACGTTAAAAGGAAAAGGAAGAATTGGTTGCTTCCATGTCTTTTTTTTTTAATATACTATTAGAAAGTCATTCATTTGTCAGATGAAGAATCCCACAAAAAGTGATTCTCACATGGAGGCTGTTTCTTCCAAAGCCAGTGGGAATGTGATCTTTTATGCCTTCTCACACCTGATAATAGAAAGCACCAGCAAGGTTGGGGAATGCAGTCACACAGACTCTCTCATAAAACCGATGATGGGGAAATCTCTTTGGGATCATTTTAACACTAAAGTCAGTGCCTAAACCAAGGAAGGGCAGACCAGACAGAAGGAAAACAGAATGCTCTGTTGCATTTAGTATGTCTATGAGGGGAGGAAGCAGACTTTTCAGAGGGTCTACTACTTTTTTCACTTTGATTTTACACTTAATAATCCCTTCTTTAGAGATGAACAGCTTTTCTTTGAACTCTTGTGATTTGTCACATGGTTGCCCTATGGGAAGGATTGATCATCCTCACTATAATGTCTTTTCCCATTGCTATATTTTCTGTCTCTCAAACAGAAATACATATTGTGCATGTTCCTTTTACTTTGGATCAAAGAACAGAGGATCCCAGAGTCTGAAAGTTGGAAGAGATCTCAGAGAATGGCTGGTATAATCCATACCTGAACAATAATCCCTTTGAGAACATTGCTGACATTTGACAACATTCAGCTTCTGGTCAAAGACCTCCAATGATAGTCCGACAGACTTCCCATTCCACTTTGGGATAGTTCTACTTGGAAGGAGATTTTTCCTTAAATCAAACCTAAATCTGTTTTCCTGTGTCCACTGCCCCTAATTCTTCTGTATTTGGCAGCTGAACAAGATAATCCTCTCCCTTCTTCTCTATGATAGGTTTGCAAATAAAATACTTGAAGTTTGCTATCACATCCCTCTCTGCATACTTAGGTTTTTCTTTTTCAGGTTAAACATTCCTAGTCCTTCAATCTATCCTTATGTGGCATATTCTCCAATTCTCTCATCATCCTGGTTATTGTTGTTTTTTTTTTTCCTTGTGAATGCATTCCAGCTTGTTAAGATTTTCCCTAAAGAACAATATCCAGAACTGAACATTAAAAAATACAAACAAACATTCAAGATATGATTTGGTTATAAGTTATAGCATCTTGCAAATTCTAAATGTTCTCCATTTCATAGATGTTGTGAGCCTTATCACTATGGGTATATGCACATATATATATATACTGCTGACTCATAGAGAAATAAAATAATAATAAAGGATTAGCATTTATAAAGCACTTTAAAGTTTATAAAACATTGTACATATGTAATCTTGTTTGCTTCTCAAAAACCTATGAGGTACAGTGCTATTATTACCCCCATTTCACAAATGAGGAAATTGTCATTGAGAGAGTTTAAGTGATTTTCCTTGGTCATACAGCCAAGAAGCACCTCTTCTATGCTCCATTATCTCCTGAAGTCTGTCCAAGTTCATGTTCATTGCTTCCATGACAATGATATTCATACATACATATATATGTACATGTATTATATATACTCCTATATATACACATATATATTTAATGGCATTTAGCTAGTGAAGTGAACAGAGTACTGACCTTGACATTGGATGTCCAGATCAGGTCAGGATCCAGGATCCATTTTCAAATCCTATGTCAGGTGCTTCTTGGCTGTATGACCATGAGGTCACAAAGAAAGAGTCAGACATGACTGAATGAAGGAATAACAACAATATCATATATTATTGTTATATATTACATCATATATTTGATATAAATGTCATATCTCTATGTATATCTCATAAAATGGAAAAGTAGTTTTATAGTATATACACAATGATGCCCATGTGATGATTAATTCTGCCTGGACACAAAAGGCAAACCAAGGAGCAATAGGTAGGGGACTGGAAACCAATTAAGTTATAGGAAGATTAACTAAAGGAACTGAAAGAAAAGAGCTGATTTATGACAACCTATTGGCAATCATTGCCATGGTGTTAAAAGAAAATCACATTTGGTATCAAAAGATCTGGATTCAGGTTGTGCCTTTGCTCTTTACCATCGGGATGACCTTGAGTATCTTTGAATATTTTAATATCCAGAGGAATATTATCAAGATAGTGAAGAGTCTTGAATTCATGACCCATGAGGATCAACTGGAAGAATTGGGAATGATTAGTCTAAATAAAAATGGACATAGCAGTACATAATGCCTATGTTTAAAAAGTATGTGAAAGGCTGTCATACAGGAAAGGGGCAGAACAGGGAATAATGTTTAGATGTTTCAAAAAGATCAATTTAAGTTTGACATCAGGAAAATCTTACAGTTATAACCATCTGAAAGTGAAATAGACTGCCTCAAGAGCTTGTGGCTTCTACTTTGTTAAAGGACTTCAAGGAAGGCTGTACAACTTCTTATCCAGTATGTTGTAGTGAGGATTTCTTCATGTATGGGTTAAAGTAGCTGGCCACTGAAGTCCCTTCTAATTCTCAAATATATGATCCCATAATAGTTTCTCATCTGCCAAATTGGAGGAAAAGACTAAACAATTTCTCATTGCTTTTACCTCCAAACTTTATGATGATTATTTCCATAGTACTAGAATGGGAAGTCAGAGGATAAGTACTGTTCAACTTGGTCCCAAACGGCATAATCAGGAGTAGTTTGGAAGGTGCAGAGAGACAAATTTAAGTTTTATTTGAGGAGAAACTTTCTAAAACTGGAGCATTCTGAAAGTGAATGAAATAGACTGATTTTTATGGTATACAAAGGAATCACAAGAAGTCTTCAAGCCTTTGGGCTAGGGATCTTGTAGAAAGGACTTTTGTGGTAGTAGAGATCTTCTGAAGTTCTTTCTGACTCTGAGATCTGCAATTCTATGATGTCAGGAGTAGAATCTGGTCAAAATTTATGAATAGCATATTTGAAATGTGATAATGACAGGGGACTTTTTGTTTGTTGCTTTGTCAAAGAAATTCACATTAATACATTGAACTTATTTTCCACATAGGAATTTCTCCTTGAGGAAAACTTTTCCAGAAAAGAAAATCTGTGGATTATTTGGTTAGTGATGTGTAAATGAAACAGGTAGCTGGATAGAATGGCACAAGGTTTGCTTATGGAGGAGGATGAAACTCATGGATCTCTTTGATGCTGCAATGGGCTCCAATGATCAGGTGCCCAGACTAAGTTCAGGACCAATATGATGAGTACCTGGGAAAAGGGGAGGGGACAGAGGTTACCTAAGGAGGGATGAAGTAGTGTTGATTGGAAATGGAGCAAGTCAAAGTTTCTGTGCTTAGCAGTAAGGGAATCAGGCTTATGATTAACTCTTATACTTCCAACTGGGTGAGATGAGAATACCCAGCCTTAATTTTTTTAAGAAAAAAAAATATAGCAAATAGTTTAATAAAGTAACAAAGAAGCTGGTGAAGCTGCCATCTTGGCATTTTGGTCAGGGTATTCTTTTTATCTTTATGAGAGAAGTCACTCCACCAGTAGAGACCAAAAACCCATTTTTCCCTTAAGTAAGCTTCAAGGATTTGTCAGGGGGACATGCTGAGATCAAGTGACTTAATCAGGATCACATAGCTAGCTAATAAGTGGCAGAGACTGAATTTGACCTTTTGCCTTTCTGACTTTAGGTCCAACACTCTATCTACTATGCTAAACATAACACCATGCTTTGGTTTCATGTAGATTTATGACTGGGGCTCAATGGATAATTCTTTTTTTTTTAAAGGACAAATTAGTTATACAATTACCTACCTGAAGGCATATCCAGTGGTGTGTTGAAGCCAACTCAAGTGAGCTTACAAAAATCTATTAAATTTTCAAGTGTCCATTTACATTTTGGAATTTGACAAATGCTAACTATCACAGCTCAGTTTGTTAAGGTTTTTTGGGCAAGGTCATCTACACTTAAAGTAGTGGAGAAAATGTAATAATACAGATTGACCTCAAAAAAATGTATCTTGTCTATATTCTCCCCAGTTCCTCCTTACCTCAACTGGTTATTAAATAATTACACATGCATTTCTGGATATAAATTAGATCACTCTGAGATAGACCTAGATTCAAAATATATAGTCCTATAGAAAAGCAGGACCTCAAGTGATATCTGCATGTTTGAGAAGAAAGAACAGTATGAGACACTCAGAAAAGAGCTATTTTTAGATTCAGAAGACCCAAGTTCAAATTCTGGCTTATGGTGACATTGGGCAAATCACTTCACATGTCTTGGGCTCAACTGAATCATTGGAAAACTGAGGGAGTAGATGATCTATACTAGATGGTCTATGGTCTTTGTCATCTCTAAATCCTCTGATCTAAACATTAATGTGAATCCCCTATTTACTCAAGTGCCCAGATGGAAATGATATACATGATATTACTTCTCTCCTCATTTCTAAATAGGAACAAGTGCAGGAAAAATAAATCAACCATCCCAGCCCATCCCAGAGGAGGCTTATAGTGAGGGGACACCTCCAAGAAAAACAGATGTGAATATAGGTCCTGCACTTCATCGTTATCCTGAGATACCAAGAAAAAAAGGCAGAAAAGGGGGCAAGGAAAAGGGGAGGGGGTGAAGAAACTCAAACATTAAGGGGGAATGGAATGTCTTCTCTTCTACTGGCCACAATACATATGTTTGTTAAAAAGCAAGGGGCGGAGGAGACATGCATGCCTGATATTGAAGAAAAGCCTATTTGTGCCTCAGACACTGGAGAAATTGTTCAAGAACAGTTCATCCATGTGAAAATATGACCCATGTCATTCTGCCAGGGTCATTGAGACATGGAGCTGCTGAGTAAGGCCTGATTGGGTAAATCCAAGATCCTGGGGGTGTACTTACTTCCTAGCACCCAATTTTTCCAAGATATAAAAAAAGAACAATAAAGACTCTGGAAGTAAGGTTATAGAGTGCCATTAGCGTGGGTGAGACAGGGTCTCAATAGGGTGGGAACTAGCAGGATCCCAGACATGCCACCATTCTTTTAGAACCTCTACTTTTTTTTTCTTTCCTACTGGGCAAAAGTAGAAGAAAAAAATGTACCCTTGGCTAGCTTCTTTGGGAGGCAGAATAGGGAAGAGGAAGAAGGACAGACAATGAAATAAGAATAAGAATAAAAGAATTGACCCTCTACCATCACTTTTCAATGCTGCCACCTCCACATTTCCCATCCTTGAATATTTTGGAAATATTCTTAAATCTTAAACCCAAGTAAGTCATAGGGAATTGAAATTACCTTTTGACGTGTAAATGAAAGCCAAATTTGAATGATTCAAACATTCAATGGCAGGCTAAACATGTCTGTGGTTTGAGGCTGTGGCTTTGAGATATATGAATAATTAATGGAAATACAAACAAACAAAAAAATCAACTAAACAGCCAATTGTTAAATTTATATTGTGCCATTAGACTAGACTTTTCTTCACTAAAAAAAAAAAAACACTGAAGTATTACTCTAGTGATGTGGTGTAGGCACACCTCCATGTGTTGTGTCTGTGGATCCCAACTCTTCTCCATGAATCATAAATCATTCAACCAAATTGACCTAATTGGACAAAAGTGTAAGTCACTATGCTATACGTTGGGGACGAAAAATAAATAAAATGTAAGTTCTACTTTCAGAGAGTTTATAGGACAAATACACAAAAAGCTAAGATATGGAGGAAAATGAAATAAGTATAAATAAAAATTGAGATGGGGTTTTTGAGGAGGGAGAGATCCTCTCAGTGTGGGAGGATGGTTGGAGAAGGTAAACCCTAGTTGGAGCTTTTAAATTTTAAAAAGTTTTACTGATGCACTTTTTTATATGATTTCACTTCCATGTGACTCACCATCTTCCTCTAATGCTTGCTTCTCCCCCCCTCACATATTAGGAGACAGGTAGTATAATTAAATGAAATAAAGAATTCAGGAAAGGGGCAATGAGGGGAGAATATTAAAAGTTCACTTTTAGACATCTTGTATTCTAGTCATAGTAGAAAATGAAGTAGGACAATTCAATGAAGAACTTGGCAAGACCTTAAAAACCAAAATAATCTATACCATGATCTTCATTGTCTTCATGGTGAAGGTCAGCACAGAGCCAGAAAGAAAAAAAAAGTTATAATACATTATTCTATATTTCCTCTTACTTCATAAGGAATTATAGAGAGTAAAGGTCTACATATTTTTTTTTTAAAAAAAAGAGTATTAAAAAACTTAGTCACTGAACAATTTCATGGAATTTCAGAAAATGAAATTTGCCTATACTTTAACAATGAAGATGAAAATAGCAAATTACTCCCATATCTTTGCCAAGAAAACCCTAAATTGTATCATGAAAAGTTGGACTTAACTGAAACAACTCAACAGCAATGTCTTTACAGATTGAAAGCAGCAGCTAACTGAAGTGGAATTCATTTCAGAATTTCTGTCTGTAGGCAGCCTAACCTTCAACTAATTAAAAGAAAGACGGAAATCAACATCCAATTGGGGGGAAGGGGAGATGATAATAATGAAAAGACACAGTTTTCATTAATTTCAGCTCTAATTTAAACCTTTAATACTTTATTTTGAAAAAAATGAGAAATAAACAAAACTAAGGATTTTGACTTAGTAACACTATTTCTTAGAACAGGTTAATTGATGTAAAACAATTTTTATAATAAGATAGCCCAAAGAATCACCAAATTTCCTGAGACAATATAGACTTGATTTTCTTGCCAAGTTGAAAGACATAGCAGACATAGAAGGACAATGCCAGTCGAGAAGAATACAATCTTGTTTGTAGAGAATTGGAAACAGTTACAGCTAAAAATTAGAAAAGTATCACATCAGAAAACTGAAAAATAGCATTGAGGAAAAGAAACCTTTAGAAAATTTGATATGTGATGCAATTAAGATCATTGAATGAGCATTTGTAGAAGTTAGAAAAGTAGATGAACAAATTTGTCTTTAGCAATGTAGTCTCTTATTGATTATTGAGGCTGGATCCACTAAATTTCTGCCTATCTTGTTTCCTGATGAAGAATGACACAGAGGCAGCCTTATTTGAACTTGACCAAGCACACACATGCATATAGAAACACATATACATATATACTTCATGCTGGAAGTAAGTAATTTTGAAACCAATCAGTTTTATCAGTTGAACACTGTGCCAGGTAATATGAATAGAAAGATAAAAGTTAAAACAGTATTACTCATGGAGCTTACATTCTATCAGGGAAGATGAACATATGCTGGTAAATGCTTAAAAATAGACTCTCCAAGAAATGCATGTATAAATACTTTTAAAATTATATTTATATTATTGAACTTTTTTCATCACTTTACTAAATTTGGAAATCAGGAAAATAATAATTTGAGCCCTGATTTGTAGATTTCCAAGGTTTAAATGCTCATAGAAAACTTAACAATCAGCAAGAGTCAGAACAATCTGGCTCTAACACACCCTTGGTTCAGGATTTTATAAAATATATACAAGCATATTTTTAGGAGTGAGACACCAGCAGCTGGAGTGGATCAGGGAAGATCTTAAGATGAAGACAGTGTTAGATATAAGTTTTCATGGAAATTAGAGATTTGTAGAGGAGGAGCAAGAAAGGACATTGTAAGCATGGAAGAGAGACAGCACAAAGGCAGAGGGAATGGAAGGTGAGTATTATGTAAAAAGAATAATGAACTGGGTCTGTACCCCAAAGAGATCCTAAAAGAAGGGAAAGGACTGCCATGTATGAAAATGTTTATAGCAATTCTTTTTGTAGTGGCAAAGAATTGGAAATTGAGTGGATGCCCATTAGTTGGGGAATGGCTGAATAAATTATGGTATATGAAAATATGGAATATTATTGTTCTACAAGAAATGATGAGCAGGCTGATTTCAGAAAATCCTGGACTTATATGGATGGATGCTGAGTGAAGTAAGCAGAACCAGGAGAACATTGTATATAGTCACAGCAAAATTATGTGATCAACTATGGTAGAATTAGCTCTTAACAATGAAGTGACAATTCCAGTAGAATTGGAATAAAAAATGCCATCTGCATTCAGAGGGAAAACTATGGAGACTGATTGTGGATCAAAGCAGTTTTTCACCTTTTGATTCCTTTTTTTCCCTCATGATTTTTTTCCTCTTGATCTGATTTTTCTTGAATACACAATAAATATGGAAATATGTTTAAAAGAATTGCACATGTTTAACCTATATCAGATTGATTGCTATCTTAGGGAGGAGGGTGGTGGGAAAAGGAGAGAGGAAAAATTTGGAACACAAAATTTTACAGAAATGAATGTTGAAAACTATCTTTACATGTAATTGGAAAAATAAAATACTATTGAGAGAAAAAAAAGAATGAAGACTGAATTTGGCTGAATTATAAAGTATGTTAAATAATTTAAATAAATTTTTTTAAAAGGCTAGAAAGTTGGGGTCAAATGGTAAACAACCAAACATTAGAGTTTAAATATTATGCTAGCAATGATAGCTATTAGAGTCTATTACATTGGGGAGAGACATGGATAGATTTAAATTTGAGGAAAATTACTTTGGAAACTGTATGAAGAGAGGAAAAACTTGATCAGGTAGATAAATTATGATATAACAACAATAACATATAATAGTAAGCTATTATAACAGTACAGGTGAAAAGTGATAAGGGCAAGAATGAGGATGGTGACTTATAAATGGAGAGAAGGAATGTATTTGAGGTATTGTCAAAGTAGAAACACCAAGATTTGGCAACTGATAGATGAGAATGTGGAATCAAGGCTTCACTGATGTCACAAGCCTGAGCAATTGGAGATGCTACTGTTCTTCAGAATTAATAGGAAAGATCAAAAGAGAGGTGAGTTTTATAGAAAAAAAATTACTGTTATGTTTCAGATGTCCTAAATTTAAGATGTTTAGAGAATTTGTACAAGATATGGAATCCAAAAGAGAGAGAGAGAGAGAGAGAGAGAGAGAGAGAGAGTTGAACAATCAGATAGATGAAGCTAAGCATCATTAACATTAAGGTGAATATTAAATCTCAGAGTGCTAATGAGGTCACTGAAAGGATATAAAGATTGTGATACAAAAAGATAATACAAAAAATGTTAAAAAAAATTGATAGTGATATAATTAATTCTAAAATATACATTCTCATCTCTATTTTTAAAAAAATGTCATGGGAATGACATGCATGATCATGTATCATGATCAAGATATAGAAAGGGAACAAGCAGAATGAGATTGTTTAGTTGTGTCCGACTCCTTGAGTGATCCTGTGGACCACAGCATTCCACTACTGTTCACAGGATTTTTTGGCAAAAAACCAGAGTGATTTATCATTTCCTTCTCCAGTGAATTAAGGCAAATAGAGGTTAATGACTTGCCCAGATTCATACAATTAGTAAGCATCTGAGGCTGAATTTGAACTCAGTTTTCCTAAACTCTAGACTCAGTGCTTATCCACAGAATCATGTAGCTCCCAGGATGAGGTACTGTAGCTGTCAGGATGAAGTACTATGGTTTACATTCTTTTGAGTTAATAATTGTTTGAGGACACAGGATTGAAAGTAATTTCTTTGGGATTGGGAGATCCACATATATTAAGGTAAGAGAATAGGTTGAATAGAGAGGGAGTTATTGAAGTCCTGGAAGAGAGAATAGATGACTGATGGGAAAATTCTGGAGGGAAGAGGAGAGGATGGGACTGAATGTACAAGTGAAAGCAAGAACTTTAAAAGCAAGAAACAGGTTACAACCTCTTGGAGTCATTTTTGACTCTTCATTCTTTCTGATCCCTGTGTGGATCATTCTGCCAGTTTGCTTGATTCTATTTCTATAATATTTTCCACATCTGCCGCATAATTTTTATTCCATTGTTTTCATCTTTCAGATCTTTCTCTCTTTTTTCCACAAAGGCTATTTTAATTGCCTTCCAAAGGGTTTTTTCTGTCTGCTGTCTATTCTCCAATATATCCTACATGCCACTCAAATAATCTTTCTAATGTGTCTCTATGTTCATACCATAGCTTTACTTTTACATTTTTTACTAATTCTTATCTGTACAGTTTTATCTTATACAACAACCCTTAGACTATTGCCTATCATCCCCCATTTTTAATCTTCCTTTTTCTGTCTCTGCCTGTATTATCCTTTAGTTTTGGAATGAATTTTCATTTCAATTCCCTCTCCTGGACTACCTTCTTTAATTTAGAGCTTTGAATATATTCTTTAGCAATAGATCTCCTTCTTTGATTACTCACTCCAAACCTATGTTGGTGAAAGTCATCTTTCCCTCCCCAAATTTCTTATAGTCATTTGTCTGAACTTTTCCCTTGAAACTATTCTATCATTAAAATTTGTCCAAGCTTCAGCTCTGACCTTCCCTTTACCATTATCCTAAATTGCTTATTATATAGTTAACCAAGCCAGAAAAGTTATTTCTATCTTTGCTTCTCCATTGCCTAGCACAGAATTTTGAGCATAATATATGATTAATAAATATTTGTTGAATTGAATTGACTCTGGCTTGTTTTTTTGGCCATCTCCTATTCATGGGAATGATAATCTACCACTTTCTTCGTGAATGAGGTGTGGTTATTTCACAACAGGAAAAGCTACTGGAAAGGTTGAATCATTAGCTCTTCCTGATCCTAAAAGACATTCAGAAGTTGAGGTAAGTGTTCTTGCCAAGGTATACCCCACTCTAGTCTTGAGGGCCCATTGATTCTTCCATCATCCTTTAAAAATGGTCACATCCCATTTGATTTAATTAAGCATTTATTAAGCACTCATTATATGCCAAGAAGATAATAATATAAAAGTAGAAATGAAATAGACACTGCCTTCAAGGAAATTTGTGGATGCAGGTGTGGTAAGGAAACACAATAACATACACACACACACAGACATAAGTATAAAGTAGTTTGAGAAAGGAGAAGATCTGAGTTTGGGGTATAAGGTAAGGCTTTATCTTTAGATTATAGTGGCAGAACTCATTTCCCACTTGACCAATGGTTAAAAGATATGAACAGGCAAGTTTCAGAAGAAGAAATCAAAATTATCAATACTGACATGAAAATAATCCTCTAAATCACTACTGATTAGAGAAATGCAAATTAAAACAACTCAGAGACAGTACCTCATACATATCAAATTGGCTAATATGACAAAAAAAAAGGAAAATGACAAATGCTGGAGAGGATGTGGAAAAACTGGGAAATGAATGCATTGTTGATAGAATTATGAACTAGTCCAAACATTCTGTAGAACAATTTGGAACTATGTCCAAAGGGCTGTAAAACTGTGAATCTGCTGTAAAACTCTGAATCTCTTTTAATCCAGTGATACCACTACTGGATTTGAGTCCCAAAGCAATCAAAGGAAAAGGAAAGGGACTTATTTGTACAAAAATATTTATGAAAGCTCTTTTGGTAGTGTCAAAGAATTAGAAATTGAAGGAATACTTATATACACACACATGTGTATGTATATATATGTATATATATACATATATATAAAATGATGAAAAATTATCGTGCTAGAAGTAATGATGAGTGAAATGGTTTCAGACAAAAACTAGGAAGACATATATGTGATGCAAAATAAAGTGAGCAGAATCAGGAGTACATTGTGCAAAATAACAGTAATATTGTAACAATCATCAAAAAACTTAGCTACTCTGATCAAGATAGTCATCCAAGATAATTCCAAAAGACCCATAATGAAAAATTCCATCAAACTTCAGAGAGAAAACTGATAAACTCTGAATGCAGATTGGACCATACTTTTTCTTGCTTTGTTTTTTTATTTGATTTGTTTTTTCTCTTTGCAATATGGCTAACATAGAAATATGTTTTGCATCATTTCACATATATAACTGATATTAAATTATTTGCCTTCTCAAAGACAGGGAAAGATTGGGAAGAAGGGAGAGAATTTGTAACTCAAAATTTAGGAAAATGAATGTTATTTTTTTTTTACATGTTGGGAAATAGTTAGTGAAACAAATAAAAATATTAAAAATAGATGGCATTTCAGCTGAGCCTTGAAGGAAGATAAGAATTAAAGAGGCTAAGATGTGAAAGAAGTGCATTCAAGTCATGGAAAATGGCCTGTAAAAATGCATATATAAATAAGAGGTAGAGTGTTGAATTCAGGAAACAGCAGGTAGTCCAGCAATTTGGCCTGTGAAGGGCTTATGCTGTATTAAACTCTTCATGTGATACTATCATTCTATGCCTGCCCAACCTTTAAGAATTGTTCTTTTGATTTATTTATTTTCAAGATTTACTAGTTTTTGCAACACATAGGCACTGATTGTGTGATGGTTGACAACAGTTTTAATTTTTCTGCTTCAATATTTTTTCTCTTCTGTATAATCATAAAAAATATCATTTTCCTTAACATATTGTGAGCTGAAGTAGAAGTTACTAGAAATAACTGTGAAATCCTCTGAAATTTAGAAAGTAGAATATTTTATGGATTCCTGTCAATTTAATATATATATAGGCATTACCATGATCAATTCAGAACTTAACCTTTCTACATCTTAGTGAATGCTTTAATAAATTTCTGTGACCAAAGATATTCATCACTGGGAGACCATTTAAAGTTAGCTTTTGAACCATTTAAAGTTAGCTAGTCTGATCTTTGAATGACAGACATAGAATATACAACAGACACGCCCCCCCAAAAAAACAAAAACAAAAACTTTTACAGCTTGGTAGAGAACTTCCCTAAACTTGGGTTCTGTTGAACTCTTCAAGCACTCAGTGATACTTTCATACTATGATAAGACACTAGAGTGGGATTTTATTAAAAGAAAAGTAGAAAATCCATGATAAATAATAATTCTAATGAACTTGCCATTCTCCCAAAATGGTTCTGTTAGTTTTCAAAAGTATTCCTTATCAAGACTAGATGTAAACAAACAGCAGGGATTGGCCAACTAAAAAGACAATAGTCATAAACAGCATTTCATCAGTTATTCCTATATTCAGTTAGGTCTTGAATCAATGTATAACTCCTTTTTTTCCAAAGTAAAGAGACTGGTGCTTTTTCTGTAAGTGATGAGTACTGCACCCACTAAGAAACCTGTCTTCTGACAAAACAGTAATATGCCAGACTAGATTTAGTTCTGGGCAGCCTTTATTCTAATGAGAAGAAGAAAACTAGATTTTCTTTTCTTTTTTCTCACAATCATTGGCTTGTTAAACCTACTATTGTGAAGAAAAATTGCTTATCTTGTGGATCATGACTAAAGTTTCCCAATGATGAAAGAAAAGAAAGGTACTCAATATGAAGCAAGCACAGGCATTTGTTTCCTACACACAAAATAAATACTAAGTAAACTAGACGTACAAATATGCTTAGATGATATAAGATTTTAACTCAAAAAATACCAGTGATAATTAGTTAACAACTTCCCTCATCATCTCAGGTTGGTACTTAAAAATATTTTTTATGAATTAGTCTGCAGAATTGCTAATTAGGTATTTTATATTTCACCTTAGCTTTGCATTGTCCAATCAATTGTTAGCCATGTCTTCTGGAATATAGATCAAGTTTGGACAATTCTCTTTCCAGTGGAACTTTTCTAAGCATTCTAGAGAAACATTCTTCATCCCAGAAAAATACAAACCATATCCAGAATGGAAAAGATGGGAAAGTGGGGATATTTCTTTTTAAACATCCACTTGTATCCAGAATTTCTGGATTCACAACAAATAAGGAGATTCTTCTCAAAATGCATATCCTTAAATTCTGAGTTACATGTGGTCAGAAGCAGACCCTAAAAGCTCCCATGTTGTCAACCAGAACCAGGAATGGAAACTCTGAATATCTCATGGATTTGATTACATTAAATTTGGAGAGTGTAATGTTTTATCTCTTCTGAAATCAGAATGCATGTGCACACACATGAACACAAATATACACAAAGGAAAAGAGAAATCATCATTTATTAATGTTTCAAATGCTTTTTCTACTCTTTTTCAGTCGTGTCTCATCTATAGGACAAGGGAGTTGGGGGTGATCTCTAGGGTTACTTGTATTACATTTCATATATGAACCAATGAATTTCTATTTCTAAGTGTCATTAATGCCACTTGTACTTGCCTTTTGTTTTCTAAGTGGATAAAAATATATAGTTACTCATTAAGAAAAACAAAGCAAACAAAACTCATTAAAATTAAAACTCCACTAAGCTTATGATTACCCTAACCATTTCTCAACCAGCTTCTATCCCAGAAGCCTTCCCATGCTGGCAAAATTTCTACCTTTGTAATCTTTTTCTCTGATTGGTGAGTTTGCTCATTTGAGAATATATTCATATTAGCCTTTCTCTCTCCAAACTCTTATTAATTTGTGACTTCTCAGATTACTTCTTTCTACTTTGCTACCTCCATGGATACCTACCCACCACCCACCCATCCACTACCACCACCATCACCACCATCACTACCACCACTCAGGTATCTTTTTTCTCCCATCTACTTTCTACTTCCCTTGTATGAGTTGTCCTCCCTTATTAGAATATAAACTTCTTGAAGGCAGAAGTTTTTTTTCCTATTTACTTGTATTTTTATTTCCAGCTCTTAGCATAGTGCCTTGTACAAAGTAAGAGCTCTGTATACCTATCTCTCTATTGGTCATTTCAACACTAAATGAAAGATGAATTCACCTTAGCTATAAGACTTCTTGCTTCTTTAGAATAGATAATAAAACATACTTTTCTTTCAGCAGAGAATTGAAAAATTATGAAGACTAATAGCATATGCCATCAGATGTATTCATTATGCTGGTTTATTTATGTATTATTATTTATTTATTATTATTATTTATGTATTCATTATGCTGTTTAGTTTCTCCCCCTCCCTCTTCATTAAAAGAGGTCTGATGCTGGAATTAGGTGCTTTATGTGGACATGATTGTGAATTTTTTTAAATCAACCAAAAAACTTTAATAAGTCTTACTTTTTCAAAATCTAACATTTTGAGTTATAGGAAGAGTAATTATATATATTCTATCTCAAATTCAGTTTTTTGAGTTTGTTCTTTACATGATCAATCACAACTTCCTTCTTTTCCATTAAGTAAATTTTATTGATAAATAATATTCTAATCTTGCAGATTCTCAAAAAATATTCTTTTTTTATTTCTATAATTAGTCAATTTAATGTTAAGTTGTTTACTCTTGAATCCCTTGCCCTCTTGTTTTACTGTGGCTTATGCCCTGCCTCTTTCATTCATCACAGCAACTGTTCTAAATCTTCTTTTCTACCCCTAAACCTCTCACACAGTCCCCCCTACTCTCAGCTAAAGACTAATCTCCTATTTTAATAAGGTTATTCTGAAAAGTTGACTCCTTTCCCTATTCCTCAAAAACAAAACAAACAAACAAAAAACCCAAACCATTATTTCTCATTCTATTCTCCTTAAGGAGGTGGTTCTTATCTTTGCCAATGCCAACTCTTCTAATTCTGCCCTTGACACTTAAGTTTTTCTATATCTTGCAGATTGCCATTAAAATTACCCACCTCTTTCTAATCTTCCACATTTCCTTATCTACTGGTTCATTCCCTGGGTCTTACAAACAAGCTCCCTTCTTCCCAATTTCTAGAACTTCTCATCTGGCCCTATCATCTCTTCAGATTATCATTCTATAGTCCTCCTCCCTTTCACTTTCAAAATCTTAGGAAAATCTATCCAAAATTGTTGCTGCCACTTCTTTTCTTTTCCCTCACTTCTTAAGCCCTTGGGGTCTGGCTTCCAGTTTCCTTACTTAACAGAAATTGATTGCTGTAGTAACAACAGAATTGTCCAAAAAATAACTGTGAACATCTGAGCTATTTTGAATACCATAAATACTCAAATCAACTACAGAGAATCTATGAAGGAAAATGTTATCTACCTCTAGAGAAAGAACTGATAAATAGAAGTATGCAAAGTATGGTTTTACATAAATATAAACTACATACATAAATCCATATTTATCTGTTTATCATCTATCTATCTGTGTCAAATGGTAGTCTTCTCCAGAGTGAGATGGGAAGGAAGGGAGACAATTCAGAACTTAAAACTTGACTAAAAATAAATTAAATAACTTCCCCAAACAAACAGAATTTGGTTGCCTGCCCCAAAGATATCAATGATCTCCTAATTACCAAATCTAATGAATCTATCATCCATCATCTTTCTTGACCTCTCTGCTTATGTAACTCTGCTAAATTTCTTTTGCTAGTTACATAGGCAGCTAATTGGTGGAATGGTGGGATGGATGGAGTACTACACTCAAGTTTAAGCTCTGCCTAAGACATTTACTAGCTTTATGACTCTGGCCAAGTCACTTAACTTTTCTCTACTTCAGTTTCCTGTGAAGGACTTATGATAATAAGTATAATAAGATACTGGTATCTATCTTATAAGGTTGTTATAATGATGAAATGAGATATAAAATGTTTTGCAAACCTTAAATGACATAATTGATAATTGTTTAAAAATTATATATACTTTCCTCTCTGAATTTTTGTAACACCAATCTCTATTAGTTCTCTCCCTCTTTTCTTTCTCCTACTGGCTTGAATAATCTTTCCTAGTCATCTTTGCTGTATGCATCATCTATATTTCCACTTATATTCTCTATTCCCTCTCAGCAACCTCATCATTTTCCTTGGATTTGATAATCACCTCTAAGCAGATAAATAATACATGTACTTATATAGCACTGCTCTAACTCTTGAGCTCCAAGTTCTCTTCATCAATTGCCTAGTAGACATTTTGAACTTGATTCTTTAAAAGTCTTAAAAACTCAACATGTTAAAAGTAAATTCATTATTCCTGCCCCCCCCCAACCTGGGGTTTTTTTTTTTTTTTTTTTTTGTTTTTTTTGTTTTTTTGGGGCAATTGGGGTTAAGTGACTTGCCCAGAGTCACACAGCTAGGGAATGTTAAGTGTCTGAGACCAGATTTGAACTCAGGTCTTCCTGACTTCAGGGCTGGTGCTCTAACCACTGCGCCACCTAGCTGCCCCCCCCAACCTGTGTTTTAACCTGGCGAAGTCAATCCAGTCTTTTCAGTCACTTATGTTCATTAACTTGAAGCCATCCTTGATCTCATTTAAATGTCCAAATAGTTGCCAGATTTCTTCATTCTTACCTTTTTATATTTAACTCTCTCAATTAATCAGTGAATCATCATTTATTGAATGTCCATTACATGTCAGGTATTATGCAAGGTCCTGTGTTAAATATATATACACATATATATGCATACATATGTGTGTATTATTCCTATTTTCAAGTAATTTCACACATACACACAGGTGGGGAGGAGAGAGGACAGAGAGAGAAAGAAGAGAGAGAGATAGAGACAGAGACAGAGACAGAGACAGAGAGAATAAATAGAAGATTGTTGAATAAAGAATAGTGTGGAATAGGAATCTTGAGCAGTTGGGAGAGAATATAAAAGATTATTTGTAGAAGGTTGTGTTTGGGCTGCATTTTGAAGGAAGAAGAGGTTTTATGAGAGAATTCTCTTCTTTGGCATTTAAAAGTCCTTCTCCATAGGGATCCAACCTCCCTTTCAGGTTTATCAGATGCAATTTCCCTTCTTGCACTCTATGGTTGTATAGACTGACTTTCCTGTTTTTGCTCACATGCAAGATTTCATTTCCCATCTCTACAAAGACACTAGGTTCACACTATGTCTGGGATGCTCTCCCTCCTCACCATTGTCTCTTAGAATTTCTAGTTGCCATTAAAGTTTAGCAAAAGGACTGTTTCCCAGTGTGCAAAGCCTCTTTGAAGTTTCCAAATTACTCTAAAGTGCATCAATTCTATGTGCCAGTTTTTTTGGTACTATCTTGGTCAATAGACTCTATACACTGTAGGAGCAGGGATTGTTTTAGTTTTGTCTTTAATTCCCTTGTGCTTGGCACATAGTGCCATTTCAGTCATGTCTAACTCTCTGTGAACATATTTTGGGGTGTTGGCAGAGATCCTGGAGTACTTTGCCATTTCTTTTCCATTTCATTTTACAGGTAAAGAAACTGAGGGTTAAATGACTTGCCCAGGGTTACACAGGTAGCAAGGGTCTGAGTTCAGATTTCAACTGAGGTAGGTGAGTCTTCCTGATTTCAAGTTTGGTACTCTCTACTGAACCCTCAGCATATAGTAGACATTTTGATAAATCTTCATTGATTGACCAAATTATAGGTGTCATTTGTTGCCATAATTATCATTATTTCCATTTATTGTTATTTGAAATGTCATAATAAATCTATCTTAAACTTTTTTGATAATATATAAACAAATGTGAATCATGACAGAGTATGGTAATGGGAAACCTTGAATTGGGAGCAAGGAAACAGCTTTTAGACATGGTTCTTCCACTAGCAATGTTTAGTGTGACCCTGAGTGAGTACTTTGACTTCTCTATACCTTGGGTTGCCCCTCCATAAAACAAGGCTAGATGAGTCCTTTAAATTTCCTTTTAATTATAAAGCTCTAAATTTTATGTTTCTTTTATTAGCTTTGCTTTACCATTCCTTTCAGATTGAGGTTTGCACCATCTATTTGAAAGTCTCTGAGTTACTTGTGATCATGGAGCACCTGTGTCTAACAACACTCTTTACTGTGGTATCCTCTGGCACTAGCTGAATATGTTTAAGCAGCCAATTCAGTGGCTCCTGCTTAATAACTGCTAAACATTTTCTAGAGTCTTTGGGAAAAAATATCATGGAAGTTTAACTATTCAGCTTTTATCAGGAAAAAGGGAGGGGTGAAAGGGTAAGACTTGGATTGAATCCAAGAGAACCATTTCAGTTTTAAGTGTGACAGGTTTCAACCTCCCTCTTTCCCTTTCCCCCTTTCCTCAATTAAATGTAGTGAATTTATTTTAAATGGCTCATTTGAAAGAACTCTGTTCCCCTGAATTTCTGCCTTAAGGACCTGCAGCCATGGATCATGCTATGTAGGTTAAGCTACTCTCGGACTGGGAATCATAAAACATTTTTCTCTCCAACAGCTATGATGTGGTTTTAAAAACAAAACCAGTAGGTACTGGCAGATCAGGGGACTCCCGAGTTAAAGAGTCGTAACATGAGAAACTTGTAAAGATCTTGCTGCCATTAAGACTTTTCTTTTGAGACACTGCTATCAGCCCACTGATAAGGTATCATAAAATAACTACTGTCTCCACCCTTTACAGCACCAGCCCCAGGCTTAGTCAGACCTGGGAGAATGGAATAAGGAAGAGTTTGTGAAATTGAATTAAAGGAAGGTGACCTTCAGGTTACTGTGGTCTTTTGGTGGGGTCTTGGGGTGGGAGGTTCAAGACCTTGTGTGAAGAGGTCAGTGTGACTTTTAGATGCCAAAGTTCACAAGTCTTCAATTATAAATACTATTTGTCGGAAATGAATGTTTACTCCTCTCTAATGTTAGCAAACTGGAAGGATAAGATGGCTTCCTTTTGACTCTGAGGGGAAAAAAAAAAAAGACCTAAATGGGAGATGCTATTTTAAACAATGAACAGCTGTTTCATCTTGGAGTAAAAAAGAACAAAGAAAACACCATCAGGTCTACATAGGATATGTTGTAGTTTCCCTTGTTTTTTTTTTTGTTGTTGTTGTTGTTGTTGTTGTTGTTTGTTTTTTTTTTAAATGATTAAAAATATTTTATCTGGATTTTTTTTTTTTTAACAAACTGGAGACATGAAAAGTTAAAATATTAGCCTAAGCTACTCAATCAAGAGACTCCATTGAAGAATTTCCTTTTCATCATTCTGAATGTAAACAATTTTTCATTGCTTTAACATAAAGTGTTTTCTTTGTTAATCTAATGGAGATTAATGTGTGGAATGCGAAAATTTCCATCTGAATATAGTTAGGAGGAAAACCACTGTGGTCCATGGGTAATATATTTTAGGCAGAACTAAAGCAATAGGTTGCTATTATTTCATGGGCCAAAAAGTTTTCCCAACTCTGAAGACCATCTATCTGTAAGTATTAATGGTATCATGAGTCACTGATTTTAGAGATTCAGTGATTCATTTTATATCTGAGAATTTTGGAATTGTATTCACATGAAGTGTGAATTTTTGCTACAGAATCTCAATTAAGCACAATTCAGATGTCACCTTTTACATGAGACCTCACTTGATTTAAGGAGTTAGTGCTTGCTTCCTCTTGGAATTACTTTGTGTAAGTTGGTGATTATATGTGTACATAGAAAATACATAGTACAATAACATAAACTTCTGAAGAGCAGCCACTGATTGGGTTTTGTCTTTGTATTCCCAACCACCCTAGCAGGCACTTGTGTTTGTTGAACCAAATTGAATAATTAAGTCTTCAGACAATAAGTTCCTGACTTTGAGTATTCTTCTTAGGAACTTAAAACATTTTTCAGACTCAGTGATTGTCTTTAAATGAAAATAATTATTCTCCTCCTTCCCCCTCCCCTGCCCTCCATTTTTAGTACTTCTGTGAAAAAAGTACTGGAACTAGAGTCAGGAGATGTGGGTTTAAATCCTGCTTCTGATAGTTAATATTTGTGGGAACTTGAGAGATCATTTCCTTCTGCTTTTGTATCCTTATCTGTAAAATTAGAGTAGGACTAGATACTTTGAGTTCCATTTTAACTGAATCTGTGATCTATGGTCTATATGTAAATTAGAAACAACTAAAGCTGAAAGATCAAAATAGCAAGCATATGTATTTCAGTTAATTTGTTTGAATAAGCTATTTTCCTTCAGCTTCTTTGATTATCATAGCTTCCTCCCCTTTTGTTCTTTAGTTACAAGACACATACACATGTATATACACATCACACATGTATCTTGTAGTTGGGATATATGGATGTGTGTGTATATATATATATTATGGAAACATATGTATATATGTTTCCATAATCAAGCTATAAGAATGTATTAAGTGGCTACTCTCTGGCAGAAACTGTGCTAAGTGATAGGGATACAAAAAGAAGCACAAGACAGTCCTGGAACTCAAGAAGCTTACAATCTAATGGAAATATACATATGTATCTTTATGAGGAAACACCTTCATACAGTGTATATATATCTGGACCTCATCTGCATCTTATAGTAGTAGCAGTAGCAATAGTAATATTATATATATATATATATATATATATATATATATATATATATATATATATACTTTGTCATTTGTAAACTAATTTCCTCCAAAATTTTGTGAAAATAGATGATGCAAGATTTAAAGTTCACTTAAGAGTCTAAGCCTATATTCACATGGTAACTAAGGATCCAGATGGAAACCACTTCTCTCAACAATGACTTACTTTTAAATAAGAATGAATCATTTTTTATAGTGTCTCAGAGTTTAGGGAAAAACAAAACAAAACAAAACTTTCTTTTTAACTATTTGAGGTATACAGTTTGAGTATTTTTATGTTGATTTATATTAATATATTTTATTTATTTATTAATATATATTAATTGAGGAAAGCAAAATTCAGATGAGTTGGGTTTGACACCCCATCTTCTGATTCTGAATGATTCTCATTATACTGAAAACCCTTTGTCAGAACAATGCAGAATCATTTGTAATGAGATAGAGTGTTTTCCATGCAATAAATCTGAGAGATGTAGCCATAAAAAAAAGAGATATTTTGTTAAGTTTCCTTCAGTATAAAAATGTTCAGTTACTCTTCCCCCTCACAAACCCCCTCCCTAACCCTCTTCTCACTCATCCTAGGCTAATTATGTAATTAGGGGAAAAATCTTTCTTAAAATGATAGTTTCAAATTTTATGAATGTTTATTTTAATTAAAGAAAAATAGGAATTAAGAAATTCACTTTCCTAGTGGCATTTCTTTATTTCATAGTTCTGTATTTTTCAGCAACTGTGTCTCTTGAAACTGTAGTTTTAGTTAATGTGAAGACCAAAATGGTATATCCATTCAAAATATTTTATAGGAATTGGCTTAGAGGTGAAGGAACTTGTGAAAAATGTACCCTTGGGGCCTTATTTCTTACAATTTTATGTTGAAATAAGGGCAGATTAAAAAAAAAAAGTTAAGAACAGGAAGTACTGGGTCAGAGCCTAAGATTTCTCTTGCCTTCAGGGTAGCTTTGTAGCTCAAAGGTACAAACTGCTCTTCAAATCTTTAAAAGAACAGTATGAGCCAGACTATGCACACACATATACATATGCATACACATATGTACATACATGAAGATATACATACACAAAAATTAAAACTGCATTTAGACTTTTGGCACACCATATATTATATACATATAAAATATTTATTTATTTACACACACATATATTCATTTTGATTATATTACATTTATAAATAGTTCTGTCAATTTCTGGACAAAGGTTCACTTCTCACCATTTTAATGGCCACAAATGTTTGTTTAGAAGAAATCATCTTTGTTGGAGTGGACTTAGGTTTGGAGTAAATTCTCAGCAGAGGCTGAGAACCCCCTAGAAGGTGGTCTTATGGTATAATCACACCCTGCTGATAGGATTTGGCAGTTAAAATAGATTGAGACCAGCCTGTCATTTTGTCTATTTAAATAAGTCACTTGTGATTAGGAGAAATCAGCATGTTTTTGTTTCTCTCTCACTTGTGGGCCATACTGACTCTGTTTTGTGTATGTTTCTATCTTTTAGGTGTTTTAATTGTCCCCCACTTTAAAAAAAAATTTTTTTGGTCAATATCTTTACTTTTTCTTAAATAGAAGGACATGCCAATTGGTTTTCCCTTACAGATAATAATTCATCATGGCATTTTATACTGTCTGTCAATTAAATTCATTTTTTCAACTTTGGTAAAATGAGACTGAAGGATTTTTTTGGTTGGCTTCTTGGAATTGAAAAAAATATAATGTATTTTTTCCCCAAAGACACTCCAGTTATTGGAGACTACTTCATAATGCTTAGACAGTGTATTAGGTCATCCAAAACCGGGTGAATCCAACAGGAGAAAAAATTTGTCCAGGCAGTTGTGTGAGTCAATGTGGAGGCCAAGTCCTTGGCCTACTGAATGGATCTTTGCTTTTTACCCAGATGTTTGGGTGAAATGTGGACAGAAGCTGAGATCAAAGCATAATTCTGTCATTTCCTTCTTTTGTTTCCAAGAGATATCCCTATAGCTGTTTATATTTCATGTTTGTTTTCATGTTCAGGTATTTATCTACTTTTATAGGCAAATCCTTAGTTTTCCATTATTGAATTTCTGGGATAATGACCATATAATTCTTAATTTCTGTTTACTTTCTTCATATAAACTTGAATATTCCTATTAATTATTAGTTTTGTCCATTAGAATTCCTTTTTGCTACAGATTATGGTAGATCTTTTGTGAAATAACTTAAACTTAATGTATATGTACCAGATGATAAAAAAAAATAGAAATAGATAAATAGATCTTTAAATTAGAATTTGCTTCTTTAATAATAATTATTCTAGAATTTCTTCAAAGCTTTAAAATTTGCAGAACAAACTGCAAAGTTTGCAAAATCAATTTAATCATTTTCCATTTTGGTTCTTTAAAAATATATACCATGTAAAACTTATAAAAATATGGGAATTTTTGTCATCAGGATTGGAAAGACAAAATTCTCCTTATCTTTTCCTCCTGGCTTCCTATAAATATTAAACTAAAACTCCAACTTTTGCAAAAAGGTCTTCCTTTATGCTCATGCCTTGTCTCTGAGATTCTCTTAAATTTATTGTGTTTATATCTTGTTTGCACATAATTGTTTGGATGCTGCCTCTCCCATTAGATTGTAAGCTATTTGAGCACAGGAACTATTTTTGACTTTTTCTCTCTCCACAGAACTTAGCACAATGTCTGGCACTTATTTGTTACTTAATAAATGCTTATTGGTTTGACATGAAACTCATGGAAAAAATATAACTTCAATAATGTGAAATTAATGTAGTATGACCTGACTATATGTGCTGAGAAATTATTAAGTAGTGTAATAATTAGATTCAGATGAGGTCGATCGATGGAAGGTTTCCTTGAAGAGTTGTATTTTGAACATGAAGCTCCATGAACAGTGAGTAAGGATCAGGATATTTTGGTAGAAGGTATGTAATATGCAAAGATCCAGATCTGGGAATGAGTTCGAAACAAAAAGAGAGAGAGAGAGAGAGAGAGAGAGAGAGAGAGAGAGAGAGAGAGATGAAGTTAATAGAATGGGGAGCTATTTGGTAGGTTTAGGGGAATCTTGAAAGCTAAGATAAAGAACTCAGATTGGAAATGACTGGCAATTGTATATTACCATAAGTTCTTGAGCTAAGCAAGTTTATTGTAAGATATTTTATCACCTACCACCAAATGCCTACTTTTATACTAGTACCTAATTATAATATAATGATGCTGCTGCTACATTCAAATTATTATAATCATTATACAAAGTTTCTCCTTTAGTGCTCCAGGGGAAGGGATAGTGATAGGGCGCCAGTTTTGCATAGAGCCAAAAGGCTTTCCCTTCTATTATATTGTTTGTATACTTCTGAATTCCTCTACTACCTCCTGCTGGTCTGGTCTAGTAATGTGTGTTTCATAATGGGCCATAAAACCCTAATGGAAGTAACATGAATGCTCCTTTGACTGGGATCTCATAGAAATAATTTTGGAATTAGTAAGTCAGGAGAGCAAGTTGTAACAAAAAGCTGAGTGGTAACTAATCAGCATATGAAGCCAAGGCATACCTATTCATGGTTCAGGACACATCATGTATAGGTAGGGATCTGAATCATTACTGATTAGGTCACAATCTTTCTATAACTAATTAGATAAGTCTTAGCCAGCTGCCTGAGACTCAGAGGGATTAACTATATTGTCCACGATCATATAGATATTTTTATATAGGACAGGATTCTATGGCAAGTCTTCTTGACTCTAGCATTCTACCTACTATATTAGGTTGCTTCTACTTGAAGACAAACATTTTCATTTCCATTTTACAGATGGAAAAACTTGAGTTATTGAGTATTTTAAGAGTTGTTTAAAATAAATTCACCTACAATTTTGCATCATGGGAGTTTCCAGAATAAACATGTCTACACTCTCTCCCTCCCTCCTTTCTTTCTTTCTCTCTCTCTCTCTCTCTCTCTCTCTCTCTCTCTCTCTCTCTCTCTCCCTCTCTCTCAGATTTAGGCTGAGATACAGAATATTAATCCAACACAAATTTTCCTTTCTTAATATCTGCATTTTATCTTGCAGAAGAGGTCCTAATTTTATATTGGAGTAAGGGGAAGTAAGTGTGGAATGGAAAATGAAGTAATTATAAACATCTAGAACAGGAAGTAGTGATTACAAAAAACCAGAATGGCTTCATCTAGACAGGTCATGTCAATCTAATCTCATTTCCTACTTTGATGTAATTATTTAAATAGTATATGAAGGGAATTCTATGAGAATTTATTAAAGCTTTTGATGAAATATTTATACAATTCTTATGGAAAAGATGAAGAGCTATGGACTAGAAAATCATATTGATATATAATTTCAGAACTGTTTGGGTGGCCAGATTTAAAGAGTAGTTGTTCACAGTTCAATGGTAAAATGGCAAGAGGCTTCCAGTACAGTCATCCTGAGTTGCCCTTTTGCTTTTTAGCAATTTTATCAATGATCTGAATGAAAGCTTTGATAGCTAATTCATCGAATATGCAGATGACATAAAGCTGAGAGGAACAGTTAACTCACAAATTATACAGTCAGTCTCCCTAAAAATATTAACAGATAATGATATGAAATCTACTAGGAGTAAATATATATATAGTCTTATACTTAGATACAAAAAATTAACTTCATGAATAAAATTGGGGGAGGCATGGTTAAACAGAAATGATCCCAGACTTGCTGATTACAAGATTAATATGAGGCTGCACTGTGATGTGTTAGGCAAGAAATACTAAAGGTTTTAGTCTGCACTGAGAAACAAAGCTTCCACTAAGGGGGAAGTCAATGTTTATTCCTCTGTATTTTGACCTTGTCAGAATTCATTTGGAATAGAGTCTTCAGGTCTTTGTGTCATAATTTAAGTAGGATATTGATAATCTGCAGCAAATCCAGAGGAAGATAACCAGGGGAGTAAAAGGCTTTAAGTTCATGTCATATGAAGCTCAGATGAAGGAATTGGGTATGTTTAACCTGAGGACACTCAGGAGAGATGTGATAGCTGGGTTCAAGTATCTGAAAGGCAACCATATGGCAGAATATTAAACTTGGTCTATTTGACCCAAGAGTGCAAAACTAGAAGCAGTAGCTGGAGGTTACTAAAACATTGATGTTAGGAAAACCTTAAATCAAAGCTTTCTCTAGAGGTGGTAGGTTATCCTTTCTTGAAAGTCTTCAAGTAGATGTTGAAACACTACTTCTTAGATATATTAATCTAGCTTTAAACACTTAATATGTGACCTGGATTAAGCCGCTTAACTTTTATCTGCCTCAGTTTACTCAACTGCAAAATGGGGATAGTAATAGAATCTACCTTTTAAGCTTGTGAGAATCAAATGAATGATATTTGTAAAGCACTTAACATTGTGCCTGGCACATAGAATAAATTTAATAAATAGCTGTTCCCTTTGTAGTCACATAAGAGTTCCCCTAGATTGTTGCTGAAGTCCTTTCCTACTACCAAATTTAGTTACAATGTGTTTTACAAGTTGTATAACCCTAATGGAAGAATGGAAGCTCATTGAGGGGATGAATTTTTTGGTTTTGTATTCCAAGCCCTCAGTACAAATGCTTGCTGGATTGTATTATTTTGGATTTTACTATTTTAAAAGCTACATCAAATTGTAGTTTTGCTGTGGCATAATAAGCTCACACTGGAAAAATCTTGCCAAAATCATTGCTTTTCTCTCATGTCACATTCCAATAGTGAGGTCTGAGTTTCAATATTCACCTTTTTTTCCCCTTTATTTTTTTTTGACTGTCATGCCAAATTTTAATGTAGATTGGATCACTATTGCCTGATGATATGTGACTCAGGATGTTTTAATATATTATGTTAAGTTTTATATGAGAGATTTTATATGGAGAGTGTCTTTAAAAGAAACATTTTAAATTATAATTATAGTCCCAGAAATCTTTACGTGTGCCACCAGGCACTTAAGAGCATGGGATTGCCTTGTTCATTTTTCCATGGGGCATTTCCCATGGGATGTATGCCTTATAAAAATGACTAAAACTCTAGGTCCAGTGAAACAAGAGTTTTGTCCCATGACAATGCATTCTTCTAAATGGTCAAGGATAGATATGATGATCACAGTCAAGCCTTTTTTTTTTTCTTCCTTCCTTCCTTCCCTTCTCTCCTCTTCTCTTCTTTCCTTTCCTCTCTTCTCCTCTCCTTTCTCTCCCTCTCTCTTTCTATCTCTCTCTCTCCCCCCCTTGTTTTAGTCACAAACTTAAATATAGTTTCTTGTTATATTTTGATTTGACTGTGATTGCTAATTACTTCAAAAGATTGGTGATTACTCTGCTGTTGATTTCAATCTTTCACTAAAAATATTAGCTACTATGACCAAAAAAATCAACCTAAGTGTTTTACAAGTCTTTTCTGTTCCTAATTCTGTTGTTTACAGTTTTTCTTAGGGCGTCTCTATCAGATCAAATGGCACCATATATAAGCAGCTTGGAATTCTGCTTTGTCAACAAGTAAGATATGCAGTCACTGAGTGACATTTAGGATGGATTTAGGTCATGAGGGCATTTGACTACCATTTCCCTCTGTGATTATAGAGTAACCTCCTAGTACTTGATAAAGATGTAGCTCAAATCTTAGAAAATTTAAATGTCTTATTCAATAATTATAATATGTAATCCTCAAACCAAAATATTCTAGATTTAGATATTTTCCTATTTTTTTAATAAAGAGGAAAGGAGAGAAAAAGCAAAGGAAGAGGAGGGAAAAGAGGAAGAAAGGAAGAAACAAAAGAAGGAAAGGGAAAAAAACAGAAAAAAGAACAGAAAGAGAAGGAGAAAAAAGTGAGAAAAAGAAAGGATAGAGTAGAAAAGGGGAGATAGTGAAGAAAATGGAGGAGAAAAAGAGAGGGAAAGGAGGGAAAGGGGGAATAGAGGGAGAAGAATACTCACAAATTAAATTGAAATGCAAGATTTTAAGCTAGGCAGCACTTTAAGTACATAAGCACACAGAAAAAGTTGACAATGCCTTATAAAAAGACAATGCCTTATAGCAAATTCACCGAAGTAGAATATTTAAAGTTTTGGTATTATGGAATCTCTGTGTACTGGCTGCAACCTGGATAGCTCATTTCATCTGAAATGCCACCCTAAATGCATGGTTTCTATTTGAAGAAGGGACATCTGTTTCTGAATTTATATCAAGACTTCCAAATAGTTGTATTTATAAAATATATATTTCAACCCAAATTATCTAAACTACTTTAACAGGTGAATTTGATCTTTCTTCATCATCTGGCTTAAATTTCAATGTATCTATCTAGACATTTATTTTCTAGGAAATATATTATCATCTACACTGACTTGTTAGATGGAAAATTACATGAATTGATACTCAATGCAAGGAGTAGCTTTTTATTCAGAAGAAAAACCCATTCTGAAGAATTAAAAAAGATATCTTGATCTCACCAATAAATTTAAAGAAATAGTCTGACTAAAAATAGTTTCCTGGTAATTAACAATCTAAAAATAGACCTCTACATCCATATGGAAGTCATTACAAGCTGTGCTATAAGGAAGCAGAGAAGGATAAAAACCTAATCAAAATATTATTACATATTAAACACACTACCTATAAACAGAGTCAGTAAATGCTTTACAGAGTGTAGCACAATCTATTAGAATTTTATATGAGAAAATGTACAAGTATGAGCTATCATTTTCTAATCTCACAAAGAATTTTTCCTAGTAAGGTATTCTGGAATGAGGCCAACGGCTCTATTTGGGCATAAGGTCTATTAATCTGTTGATATAATGGGGATCCTATCTTTCTAAGTAACTTATGAGTAACATAATATTAGGAAATGCAAATTTGTCATCATTATTAGATTCAGATGCAGAAACTCAGCTACACAGGAATTAATTATCCTTTGAAGATTATTTCTTTTGTATCATCTTGTTCTTTTTTCTTCTCACTAGCATCTTTATGAGAAGGCAGCAACTTGAACAAAGGAAAATTTAAAAATATTTAACTTTGATTCTGATTAGCAAATTTAATTTTTTAAAAAAAAAAGAAGTATGATTATGAAGATGGCTATGACAATTACCCAGAAGAGAACTTTGGAGTAACTATCATTTAGTTTTATTTTGACATCTTTTATGCTTGTGAGGAAATAATAATTAACATTTTATATTATACTTTAGAGTTCACAAAATCAGTTATCTCATTTGAGCCTAACATCAGCCTTGTGAGATAATTCATTTTTTGTTTTGATAAAGACCTTTTTTGATTTCATACTTGTGGGGAAACTCCCAATGATCTGCCCCCATATAGATCACAAACGTGTTTATAATTTATTGTTCTGGAGTTGCTTGAGGGATTATTTGACATGACCATAGTTAAGCAGCTAGTAAATGGCCCTCTATCCCCTATGCCAAGTTGCCTTTTGAGGTAGATATGATTTGTATTGCATTGGTATTTCTTAAGTGAGAAACTGAGGATCAAAAAAATCAACTGTACTTGTCTTCCCACATTAACACAGTTCAAAATATTGATTCTCTCTGATATCACAGAGTGTTTCTGCCCCCGAATCTTCAATTCCTTCATAAATTAATTCACTATATTCAGTGTCTTTGTATGTAGATAATTGACATATTTGCAAAAAAAAAAACTACATGAAAAGCTGCATAAAACATTAAAACAATCAAACCAACATGAATTATTTGTATTTTTAAAATGTCTTTCAAAAATAAATCTTCATATTGATTAATAAACCCAGTCAGACTTTCACATCAGATAACGTGAGAGAATATTTTTCTCCGAAATGTTTATAGTTTTCGCCAAGAAGTATGCAGAACCAACATATAATGAACATTGAAAACATCCTTTTAAAAATATTAACCCTTATTTACAAATCTTTGCCTGGTAGAACACTTAAAAACAGTTTTTAGAACCATTCTCTTCCTCCTCATCTTCCCCATGCTGTTTTTTGCTGTTTTTTGTTGTTTTTTTTAAGAAATTTTTAAAATTTAAATAATTACTAGTTCTGAGAAAATTAAGTTGAGAAAGTACTCAGAGTATAGTACTCAGAGTACAATTCCTCTCTGATTCTAGAACTCTACTCATAACATAAATGATAGTTTACAGGTAATAACATTATCTTGCATCTTTTCCAAATTATCAACCTGATGACTTCTCTAAAACCTTCTGACTTACTGCTTTGGCATTCATTTATTTTCTGGTTCCTAATTATTTGTCTTGAATTTGAGCAGGTCACTTTTATATAACCAACAGGCATGAGCTAAAACTCATTCCTCAGTTTGACATATTTAGACATTTAATGGGACAAACTGTATGCCATATGCAAATGGGCCTGTACAAGTCAATATGTTTCATAATTAGAAAAAATATTTAATCCCCAAAGAGTCACTTGAAAGCATTCTATTAAAATATTATACTCTGATCTGATAGAGGAGGTGATCAATCCAATCCAGCAAGCATTTATTAAGTGCCTGTTATTTTACATATATATATATGCATGTATATGCATGCAAATATGTATAAGTAAATATGTGTATATATGTAAATATGTGTATATATGTGTTACATATACAGTACATACACACATAAATATAAAACACTGAACAAATCACTTTACCTCTGTATGCTTCAGTTCCTCAACTATAAAATGGGAATAATAATGGCATCTATTTTACAAGGTTGTTGTGAGGATCAATGGCAATCTTTGTAAAGTACTTAGCAAATGCTTGGCTCATAGAAGATGCTTAATAAAGTTTCTTCCCTTTTCTTCCCTTCTCTTTTATTATTTCAAGATTGAGGGTACAAAGACAAAAACAACTATAACCATAATCACAACCACCACTACCACCATCACGACAATTTGTCCTTACCATCAAGAACTTTATATTTTACTGCAAGTGGGCAAGGGGGTATGGATTCAACATATAAATATATAACCATGAATTAATCTTTCTTATGCAAAAGATAACTACAACATAAGCATTCTTGGGTCACTATATTCTTGGGAACATATGAGATTTTACTTCTGATTTCCATATATATATATATATATATATACATATATATATATATATACACATGTATGAGAGAGAGAGAGATTATGTTTCTCATAAGTTACTTAGAAAAGATAGGATCCCCATTATGTCAATAAACAAATAGACTTTATGCCTAAATAGGGCCTGTGGCCTCATTCTAAAACACCTTACTAGGAAAAACTCTTTATGAGATTAGCTACAGGCTCTGTTGCTGCTTTTCTCTTTGGGAGAGAACTCCAGCTGCTGGAAGTTGAAAGAAGAAAGCAGCATCATTTTTCTTGAAAATTGTGAGTTTTTAGCATGACTTCTGTATGAGAGAAAACTTTTCAGAGGCTTGCTGACTTGAGAGGGAGAAACTTCTTACTATCCAGTGGATCAGTTGCAAATGTTTGACTTAAGGGAATTGCTTTTTATTGAAATGATTTAACACTTTCAATCACCTATGAGCCACAAAAAAATGACTTTGTCCAGCTGATCAGAGAGGCTCAAAAAAAGAATAGGTGGCCCATGATGAGGGTTTTTTCCTAAAATATATTATCAACGTCTAGGCCTTTAGCCAGAATCATGAATTGTTCTCAGCAGGTGAGTTTCCTTATTTATATTCTTACTGCTGGGTTTCCATAAGCGTATATCTCACATTCTCCTACAGATACTGTATGTGTTGGTAGGAAAATGTATCCTAGATTTATGAGTGAATTATTATGTCTTTATTGTTTTTGCATTTTTCTTCCCGTGAGTAAAACTCATATCATAATGATTATTTTGTTTTCTAATTTTGTAAATGTTTGTGTTTAAAATTTAATGATGTCATTCTGACTGATTTCTGTAAATGGAAAGCACATTGATGGGGGCTCAGAAGCTATAGTTTTGAATACTAAAAATGTATCTTTCTCCTAGCAGGGTTAATATAAAAATATAAGAATGAGTGTGGTTGTAACAGTGGTTAGCCTACTTTTTGAGAAGCCTCCTCACATACCCCACTTCTCTACCTCCAGAGTTGCAAAAGACAGCTGGAAATTCATTAGCCTAGAAATCAAAAAGGGCCATGTATGTCCCACAGGCAACATAATCAATTGTCATCCTTATGGCTATACTACATCATGAGCCATTCTTTACATTGCTACAAGACTAATCCTTTAAAATCTTTGCATGGACCATATTAGAATTAGATTTAGTCAAGGGGGAAAAACCCACAAAATTCCTTACTAAATAAAATATGAACTCCTTATGCTGGCATTCAATACTCTCTGTAATTTTTCCCTAGTCAGCTTTTGATGCCTGTATCAAGTGTGATATAATGGAAGAAACACTGGTAATGAAATCTAATAACCTGTGTTTAACTGCCTCTTCAGCTATTTACTTATGTGTGACTTTCAAGAAGTTTTCTCGACACTATTTTTCTCAGGTGTGTGAAAGAACATTGAATTATTGCCATAGCCTTTTGGATGTTCCCTTCACCTCAAATTTCATTCTACTCCAGTCTGTCTTTTTTTTTTTTTTTTCTCAACTGCTTCACTCCCTACTCAATGATACCTCCCTACCACCTGCAGGATCAAATATAAAATCCTCTCCTTGTTTTCTAATTCTTTTCTTCAGTCTCCAGTCTTAGACATTATGTTCTCTCCATATTCTGTGGTCGACATTGGCCTTCTGTTTCTAGCAAACAATACATCATGTCCTGATTGAAAATTTTTTTCATGGCTATCTGCTTGCCTGCACTGCCCTGTGTCCTTCCTTCTCTGACTTTTTTCTACCTTTTGTAAAGGACCTTTTCTAATCCCCCTCAATGCTTGTGTCTTTCTTCTGAGATTTTTCTTCAGTTTAACCTGCAGATATCTTGTAGGTACATAATTGTTTGTATGTTGCACTCCCCATTTAGAATTTATTATACCTTTCTTTCTTGATATTTCTAAAAGTTAGCACAGACTGGCATAAAGTAAATGCCTCCTTCCTAACTGACTGATTGACTATTGGGAATCAGAAGGCCTCACTTAAAATCCCAGTCCTTCTACTTAGTGTATAATCTTGAATAAGACATTTCACTTTTCTGAGCCTCAGTTTCCCCATTTGTAAAAAGAACTAATGTTATTAGCTCTAAATCTATTGGTCTTTATTGCTTTGGATCTATAAATTAGGAAGTTTGGAACAAGGTCTCTTCAAGTTCTAAAAGATCTTGCACTCTGCTTTGTGACTTCTAGTATGCTGAATATTAATGACTGTAGCAAAGTGGCATTATGGCAAGTGTTTTAAATAGGTAGCACACTGGATAGAATATCAAGTTCAGAGTCAAGAAGACCTAAATTTGAATCCAGCTTCAGATACTTACTAGCTATGTTCCTCTGGGCACATCATTTAACCATTCCGTGCCCCACTTTCCTTATCTATAAAATGGAGGTAATAATAGCATGTACCTCTCAAGTTGTTATGAGACTCAAGTAAGATAATGAGTTTTCAAAAAATTTTATTTTATTTATTTTTTGCAAGGCAGTTAGGGTTAAGTGACTTGCCCAGGGTCACATAGCTAGTAAGTATCTGAGGTCAGATTTAAATTCAGGTCCTCCTGACTTTAAGGGCAGTGCTCTATCCATTGCACCTTCTAGCTGTCCCATGAGATAATGTTTGTAAAGCACTTAACAAAGAATCTTGAATATAGTAGGTGCAACATAAATATTAGCTATTAGAATAAGGAGAAATTTTGCTTGTGCCGTTTGTTGAGTGATCTCATCAAAGTCATTTAACTTCTACATCTTTGGCCTGGAGAAGCCCAAGTGTGATTCTTTCTACCAAAATGTATCACAACTACCTATAACTCCATGAGGAAGTTCTAGTCAGTTACCTGAGAAGATGTATGATTTGCCAAGGGGTTGTAATACCTATTTATAAATATTGGAAGGAGGAATTGATCCTGTGTATTCCTAGTGCCAAATTTAATAGCCTGTCTATTGTTATGCACTGCCTTTAGATGTAGAAACAGTAAGATTTTTAATGGCATTCTGTTATCTGACTTTAGTTTTTCTTCAAATGGATGTACAAGTGGAGTTGCTTTCCATGAGATGGACAGATGAAGTTGCAGTTTTAGCTTCCATTTTCATTCTGAGATGATGTAGATGATTCTTTTTTGCCTAGAGAAGTTAAGACAAATGGAAGAGCTGAATATATATTTCTATATTATAATATATGTAATATGTTTTATATATATATTTTATAGCTTGGAATAAATTTGAACATGAAAGCATTTATTCACTCACATTACATATTGCAATGCTCTTCTGACTTGGGATTAGAAGCAGAAACAATTTTATGTCTTAATTATTGTGAATGCCTTATTAAAATTTCAAGTCTATACCTTGGTATTTTCTACATTACTAAACATATGCTCTGTGTTCCATTAATAATAATAACAATATACAAGTGGAGAGATGGGCATTTAGAAACTTCAGAAGAAAATATCCTTATTTCTAGAAGAAAATAGTACATTTCTATGAAAATATGAATTTTTGCTAGACTTTACATGCTGCAGTCTTGGCTACAGAAAGAAGGATCTTGCTAAGGGATTTGGAAATGAATTTTAATTGTATAACTTTAAAGCTAGTGTTAAAAGGAAAATTCTTTGGCCTTCTGCTCTGATTAACAAGCTAAAACTCAGGGAAAAAATTGAAAGGTATTTAAAAAATACTTGAAGGTAGCAACACTTTTATGGGCTAATCACTAAAGATCCACCAAGAATTCAAGACAGAGCCAGTTTTTATTGATAAATTTCAGAATGAGATAAAGACAATTTGGGTAGCTCCATATGAGCAAGAGAGGATGGAGCATTTTATCTCATTATTTTCAGTTGTTAATTCTTTGTTATTCCATTCAGAGTTTTCTTGGCAAAGATCCTGGAATGGTTTGTCATTTCTTTCTCAAGTTCATTTTAGAGATGAGGAAAGTAAGGAAAAGAGGGTTAAGAGATTTGCCCCATCACATAGTAAATATAGAGGGCAACATTTGTACTCAGGAAGATGGGTCTTGCTGATTATAGGGCCTGACTCTAGTTATTGTGCTACCTAACTGTCCCTCTTCTCCCCAACTTCCATATCCTAATGAAATGAGATTATGGATAAGTGGAATGGGCTTCTACCTGCTGTCTAATATGTAGATGACCTACTGTATGTTATGTAGCAGATAATACAAAAACTTCAGATTGGGTAACACTCCCCCCCACACACACACACTGATTAACAATTACTGGGAAAATTAGCCAGCCTGGAGACAGTAGGGGAACCTACATCAATTTCAATATTGAAGATAAGATTCCTCTGACTCTTTTTTTCCTCAAATTTTAGGATACTCTGTATTTTGGTATGTATGACAATACCAATAAAAAACACAACAAAAATCATATGATTATCTCAATAGATGCAAAAAATTTTTGACAAAATAAAGCAACCATTCCTATCAAAAACCCTAAACATCTTAGGAATCAATGGAGTCTTCTTTAAAATGATAAGTAGTATTTATTTAAAACCAAGATCAGCAAAACTTTCCAATGTAGTTAAAGGTGAAGTAAGGATGTCCATTATCACCACCATTATTCATTGACATTAGCAATGCTACCTATAACAATAAGACAACAAAGAGAAATTGAAGGCTAAAAATAGGCAATAAAAAATAAAATTACTACTTTTTGCAAATGATATAATGTTATATTAAGAGAACTCTAAAGGACCAACTAAAAAACTAGTTGAAATAATGAACAACTTTAACAATGTTACATGATATAAAATAAACCCATACAAATTATCTGCATTTCTATATATTATCAACAAAACCCAAGAGGAAGAGATTGAGACATTGCATTTAAAATTTAAAATCACTGCAGACAAGAAAAAAAACAAAAACAAAAAACAAAAACAACAACAACAACAACAACAACAAAAACACTTGGGAATCTACCTGTCAAGACAAACCCAAGGACTATATAAGCACAATTATAAAACACTTTTCACACAAATAAATATAAATCTAAACATTGGATAAATATTAATTGCTCATGGGCAGGCTGACCCAATATAATAAAAATGAAAATTCTAACTTAATTCACTTATGTAATACCATAGTATTCAAATCACCAAAGATTTATTTATAGGTTAGGAAAACTAATAATAAAATTCATCTGGAAGAACAAAAGGTCAAGAATATCATGGGAATTAATTTTTTAAACATATGAAGGACAGCTAGGGGACTAGCAATGTCAGATTTCAAGCTATTACAAAGTAGCAATCATCAAAATAATCTGGTGCTGGATAAGAGACAGAGTGAAGGATCATAGAATAGATTAGTTATATAATATATAATATCAAATGACTATAATAATCTAGTGTTTGATAAACCCAAAGATATAAGCTTTTGGAGCAAGAAGTTACCATTTGACAAAAATAGTTGGGAAAGCAGGTGAGCAGTTTCCCAGAAACTAGACATAAATCTAAATCTCATACTATATGCCAAGATAAGGTCAAAATGGGTAAATGATTTAAACATAAAGGATATCATGAGTAATTGGGGCAGTAATTAGTAAATAAATAGGAGTAAAATAGAGGAAATTATCTGTTGAATCTATGAATAAAAGAAGTATTTGTGACCAAACAAGGAAGAAAAAGAATCATGGAAGAAATAGATAATTTTGATTACGGAAAACTGTATTTTACACAAATAAAACTGATATGGCCAAAATGAGAAGCAGGAAACGGAGGAAAATAAAGCAAGTTTCTCCAACAGAGGCCTCATTTCTCAGATATATAGAGAACCGAGCCAAATTTATTTATTTAATTTTCAATAGTATTTTATTTTCCAAATACATATAAAGATAATTTTCAACATTCATTTTTGTAGGATTTCACGTGCCAGATTTTTCTTCCTTCTTCCATTAGCCTCCCTTCCCAAAACAGCAATCAATCTGATATAGATTAAATATGTGCAGTTTTCTTAAAAAACATTTTCATATTTGTCATGTTGTGCAAAAAAAATCAGATCAAAAAATCAGAAAAAACACAAGAAAGAAAAACAAACAACTACAAAAAGCTGAAAATAATAGGCTTCAATCAACATTTGGTCTTCATAATTCTCTTTCAGAATGCAGATGGCATTTTCCTTCCCAAGTCTATTGGAAGTACTTTGAATCACCTCATCATTGAAAAGAAGCAAATCCATCACAGTTGATCATCATGTAATCTTGTTGCTATATACAATGTTCTCTTGGTTCTGCTCATTTCACTCAGTATTGGTTCATGAAAGTCTCTCCAGGCCTTTCTGAAATCAGCCTGCTCATCATTTCTTATAGAACAATAATATTCCATTGCATTCATATGTCATAATTTATTTAGCCATTCCCAAACTCATGAGCATCCACTGAATTTCCAATTTCTTGATACTACAAAAAAGGGCTGCTGCAAACATTTTTACACATGTGGGTCCTTTTCTCTTTTTCTCACTTTAGGATACAGACTCAGTAGTGAGACTACCAGATCAAAGGGTATGCACAGTTTTATAGCCCTTTGGACATAGTTCTAAATTTCTGAACTAAATTTATTTACAAGAATTAATTGCCACTCCCAACTGATAAATGGTCAAAGAATAGAAACAGGCAGTTTTCAGAAAAAGAAATCAAAGCTATCAATAGTCATGTGAAAAAATGCTCTAAATTACCATGGAAATGCAAATTAAAACAACTCTGAAATACCATCTCACATCTATCAGATTTTCTAATATTATCAGAAAAGCAATATGATAAATGTTGGAGGGGAGGTAGAAAAATAGGGACACTAATGTGCTTTTTTTTAAAGTGGAAAAAATTCAATTATTTCGGAAAACAATTCTGAACTATGACCAAAGTGCTATTAAACTATGCATACCCTTTGATGCAGCAATACTACTAGTAGGTCTATACCCCAAAGAGATTTTAAAAAAGGAGAAAGGACCTATATGAACTCTTTCTCAGGTAGCAAAGAATTAGAAAGCAAGAGAATGTCCATCATTTGGGGAGTGGCTGGACAACTTGTGGTATGTGATGATGATAGAACATAATTATCTATAAGAAATGATGAAGGGGATGGTTTCAGAAAAACATGGGAGGACATATGAACTATGCAAAGTGAAGTGACCAGAACAGAAGAAAATTGTATACAGTAATAGCATTTACAGTGACCATCTGTGAAAGTCTTAGCTACTCTGATTAAGACAGTGATCCAAAGATTATTCTAAAAGACCCATATGCTATTGACCTCCAGAGATAGAACTGATGAACTCTGAATATAGATTGAAGTGTACTTTATTTTTGGGTTTTTTTTTTTGCAATATGGTTAATATGGAAATATATTTTACATGACTACATATGTATAAAATATCAAATTGCTTGCCTTTTCAAGGAGAGAGGAGGAAAGCAGAGAGAGAATTTGGATCTGAAAAATGGTTTAAAGACCACTAAGACTAAAACTAAACAAACAAACAAATAAATAAGTGGAACTTACACCTCTGTCTCAGTTTTCCTGTGAAATGAGGATGATAAGAGCTGCCTCAATAATATTGTTGTAAGGATTCAATGAGGCATATTTAAAATGTTTTGCAAATTTTAAAGCACTATATCAATGTTAACTATTATTATTTATAGACTGTTAGAGCCAAACTGAACTACTTTCTGATCTCTAAACATATCCTCTTCCTATCCTGCCTTCTCTTATTGCTTCATTTTACTTGGAAAACTTTCCCCTAAACTATACCTGTCAAAATTCTTCAGGGTTTAGCTATTATAACCAGTAAAACTGCAAGGTAGATAAATCACATTAAATCTCAGGCAGGACTGCTTTCTATTCATTTCTATTTCTAAAAGTGGAGAAAAGTAGAAGGATCCTGCTACCTCAGATTTAGAACTTCAAGGGACCTTCTTAAAGATAATCTAGTCCAATCCCTTTATTTTAGATAAGAATAAGCTAAGATATGAACAGTGGAACAGACTTGCTCAAATCATAAAGTTTAGGTAGAAGAATTGAGATTTATGGTAATTAAAAAAGTTTCAGAGAATTTCTGGGTAATTTCATAATTTTATTAATAATGCCAATATTTTAATAAAAGGGCAGTCCTTTGGCCCTCTCTTTCTTAGACTAAACACAATCACTGCACTGGAGTTATGGCTCTTTTGGAAGAATGTTCCTGAGGGTGGCAATCAATTCTTATTGGTGAACAATTAATGAGAGGTGGACTTTACAAAGAGAAGTGAGTTCACTCCAATGAGGGACAGAGAGTTATAAAATGTCACTCTTGGACAGGTACTATCCCTATAACCAGATTATCCTCACCCTTGAGCAAACTAAAGAATCTATATCTCCTACCCAAACCAGATAAAATTGGATGGAGTAGAGATGCACAGAATGAGGAGAATGTTAATCCTATCCTTTATCAATCCTCTCCTTGAAAGACTGGACAAGGAAATAGTACAGGGAAAAAAAAACTGGGGTTTCCCAAGTTTTAATAATTGGCTATTAATATGAGAAAGAAATGATCACTTTTTTCATATTCATGTTTCACATAAGATTCAGATATTTAGATTCCCAAAACTATGTTTTTCCACTATATCTACTTTCCCTCTGTAATAGTTGCTCTGATGTTTCTACTCATTTGTTGGGACTCCTCTCCCAGATACCAATTGGAGACTAGGCTATAAAACCAATTTAGCCAGGACTAATAATTAAGCTGGGCCCTCCCACGGGCTTGTCAGGAGACTGTGTTCAGCAGATTACAGTGCCCTGCCCCTGAGGAGTTTGCTTTTACTGGCAGCAGGCTGGGTGTGCCTTTACCTGCTTGCTGTGCCCCTAGTCCAGGACTTAGGGCAAACTGAACTGGGTAAATGGGTATTCCTGGGAGCCAGCAGATTCTTTCTGGTTAAGGAGCTCAGTGTTCATTTATGGGCCAGAAGGAGACTCTAAGACCTGACCTTCTGTGGCCGTTATGGTCTCCAAAGGTGGTGATGATAAATTACAGGTTTCAACAATAAACCCATGTGATTGTCAGTGTGTTTTCTGAGGCTCTGTGTATTCCCACTCTAGATGTTCATACTGTGAGGAAGAGAATATTACCTGAGATCAAGTGATTATTCTGTCTTTATCTTCTAAGAAGTAATCTCTTCTTCCTTTGAATTGGCCTCTTTTATGTTCATGTGTCTTGTTCTATGTTATGCTATTTCTGTTTGTCTGTGAGGTTTACCTCCCTGGCTGAATCATTAGCTCCATGGGACAATATCTCATCTGTGGTTTTTGTACCAGTGGCCTAGATGGTACCTTAGAATCCTTAGTACATGTTAAATAAATCTTTGGTGACATGAAGAATTAAATTGGACTAAACTTTATTTATAGTTTCTTGCCCTCCAGTCCCCACTGTTATTAAATGAAGTGGAGTCGTTTAGCATAGAACAAAATTTGTGTTCCATATACATGAAAGCTGTCCTCAAGAAATGCCCTATGGAAGAGAGACTAAATTTGTTCTACTTGGTGCCAGAGAGCAGCACTCAGAACAATGGGTGGGAGTTAAAGAGGCTTCCTCAAAGGAAAATCAATCATTCTAACTTGGACACCCTTCTCAAAGCAACTCCTTACTTTCCTGTCTTCCTGTCTGGTTCAGGCTTCCTCTTTTTTACCCTTCCAAGAATTCAGATCTTCAAGCAATGGCTGGACAACCACTTAGAAGGTGATATTGTAAGGTCCATCCCTGCACTGAAATAGGTTGTGCTCAATGTGCTTCTAAGGTCAATCTATCAAGGACTCCACAAATATTTTAAAGTACTATGTCTTATGACATTTAAGTGGCAGGGCAGATGGTTTTAGACCTGGAGAGAGGAAGACCTGAATCTGAATCCTTCCCCACATACTTAGTGCCTTTGTGACCTTAGGAGGAGATGGGAAGGAAGGAATCATTTAACTTTTCTCATCCTCAGTTTCTTTATCTGCAAAATGAGAATAAAAATAAAACCTACCTTACAGGATTGTGCAAGGATCAAATGAGATCATCTATGTTAATAGCCTTAAAGTGTTTTATACATATATTCTAGTTATTACTAAAATAATGTGCCAGGCACGGTGTGGCTGGAAATATAATGACAAAATTAAAACAATCTCTTCCCTTGAAAAGTTTAGACTCTGTATACTCAGGTTAGATACTGGGTAGTGCAATGGATAGTGTGTAGATATGGAGTCAGGAGGACCTGAATTCAAAAGTGACCTGAGACATTTACTATTTGTGTGATCCTGAGCGAGTTATTTAACTCTGTTTGCCTCAGTTTCCTCATTTGTAAAATGACTGGAGAAAGAAATGGCGAACTATTTCCTTATCTTTGCCAAGAAAACTCCAAATGGAGTCATAAAGAGCCACAACAACAAAGATAATGGACAGAGAGGCCAGGTGGAGACATTATTAAAGGTTACCTACTTAAGTTGCAGCTTCTAAATAAGATACAACTGCTTTTTAAAGCTCTGTGTTAACTGTTGGCCTTCTCAATATGTGGTAACCATTGATGGTAGTGGAAGAATAATCACCACATCATTACATAGTAAATGAATGATTATTTGTGCCTAGAAAACCACAGTGTAAGTTACATGCAATTATTTTTTGGTCTCCTAAATCTAATTACACAGCAATCTGCAAGGACATGTAATTACATTGGACTGGTTCCTCACTGAATTACACAGCTCTTGGGGGCTGCACAAGACCCTGGAAGCACTCTGCTTTCAGACCAGGATAGTCAACTTCACTTGCAATCCAAAGGGGTCTGTTACAGGAGACACACTGGAGAGATGTACTACAGATATGAGGCAGAGCCCATAGGCTTAAAAAGGCTTAAAAAGCTCATCTATTTAATAATCTCATTTCATCCAAAGGAACCTTGTTTAAAAAAGGGGGGGGGGGAGTCCTTACAAAGAGAAAAATTCTGTTGTGGGAGGGAAAAAGAAATAACATCCTTTCATTAGAAAAGACCAAACTTTCTGCATCTTTACTATTGCAGACAGCTTTCTTAGGAACCCAACATATCTGTGAGTGAGAGTAGAGATAAAGAACTTTCAATGCTAAGAAGAGTTACATGGATTTGGCTTCTCTGATGAGGATGATGGGATGACTGCCTGTTGACCTCTGGTCCAATATACTTTTCAGAAGAGTTCCATGTGGTCTGGGAAGTTCTGTAGGGACAAGATAGGAGAGGAGATTAGAAGTTATATTTTCTTTGTCATGTTTTTCCTTTTCTTTAATGATTTTTGGTTTGGGGCAGGCCTTTTCTAATATCAGGATAGACTTTGAAGTAATCTTACAAAATTTGTAAAGTAATTATTATTTATTGATTTTAAATAATTTCTTATTTGGGGACATTTGTGATTTTTTCACCTGTACCTATGGGATTGTATAAGATCATGGAAAAAGACAATATAAAATACAAACACACACACATACACACTTAGGGATATCCCTGTAATATTGAGGGGAAAATGTAGGGAGACTTTGGCGTGATCCTACTTATTCATGAAAGTGGGAACTTGGATAAGTATTCTCAAAGTTTTTATTTGTCTCTAAATCTATGATATATATACATATATAATATATGTGCATATATATGTATGTGCATGTAAATATATACCTATATACATGTATATATATATATATATATATGTTTATACTTTTATTTCAATACATGGAATATTTCATAATATTTCATAATCTGCATCAGTACAGGTTTTTCACAGCAATAATTCCCTCACATAGATGGATGTAATTACAGATCAATAGCCTCTTCTACTTACTCTAAAATGTAGCTTTCTATTTTTCTTACCTAGCTACATTTCAGGTAGGGAGAAGAAGCTCTGGCCCTGTAATTTTATCTTTTTTTTTTAAATTTTTTTTATTTTAAGCTTTTTATTTGTATAACATATGTATGGGTAGTTCCCCAACCTTGATTTTTACAAAGCTTTCCAATACAGATTTTACCTCCAGTCCCCTCCCCTCCCCTAGATGGCAGGAAGTCCACTACATGTTAATAATGTTGAAATGCTTGAGAAGTTATGCAAGAAAAATCCTATCTACAAGAAAAAAAAGAATCAGAGAAAGGCAACACAATGCAAGCAAATGTCAATAGAGATCATGAAAATGTTACGTTGTGGTCCATATTTCATGTCCCTCTTTCTGGGTGTATATGGTTTTCTTCAGTGAACAACTGGAACTGGTTTGAGACAATTCTTTATTGCAGAGAGCCATGGTCATCAGAATTGATCATCATGTAATACTGTTGTTGCTGTGCATGATGATTTCCTGGTTCTGCTCGTTTCACTCAGCATCAGTTCATGCAAGTCTCTCCAGGCCTCTCTGAAATCGTCCTGCTGGTCGTTTCTTACAGAACAATAATATTCCATAACATTCATATACCATAATTTATTCAGCCACTCTCCAATTGATGGGCATCCCTTCAGTTTCCAGTTTCTAGCCACTACAAAAAGGGCTGCCACAAACATTCTTGCACATGTGGGTCCCTTTCCCTCCTCTAAGATCTCTTTGGGATATAGGCCCAGTAGAAACACTGCTGGGTCAAAGGGTATGCACAGTTTGACAACCTTTTGAGCATAGCTCCAAATTGCTCTCCAGAATGGTTGGATCCGTTCACAGTTCCACCAACAATGTATTAGTGTCCCAGCCCTCCCACATCCCCTTCAACATTCATCGTTATCTTTTCCTGTCATTTTAGCCAATCTGACAGG
>JAJPUD010006581.1:100117-126232 GCA_023553655.1 Myrmecobius fasciatus | reverse complement strand
TATAATATTGGAGTTAACTGTTCTTTAAATGTTTGGTAGAATTCACATGTAAATCCATCTGGTCCTGGGGATTTTTTCTTAGGGAGTTGATTAATGACTTGTTCTATTTCTTTTTCTGAAATGGGACTATTTAAGTAATTTATTTCCTCTTCTGTTAATCTGGGCAATCTATATTTTTGTAGATATTCCTCCATTTCACTTAGGTTATCAAATTTATTGGCATACAGTTGGGCAAAGTAACTCCTGATTATTGCTCTAATTTCCTCTTCATTGGTGGAGGGTTCTCCCTTTTCATTTTTGAGACTAACAATTTGATTTTCCTCTTTCCTTTTTCTAATTAAATTAACTAGAGGTTTATCTATTTTGTTGGTTTTTTCGTAAAACCAACTTTTAGTTTTATTTATTAATTCAATAGTTTTTTTACTTTCAATTTTACTAATCTCTCCTTTTATTTTTAGGATTTCAAGTTTGGTATTTGATTGGGGGTTTTTAATTTGTTCTTTCTCTACCTTTTTTAGTTGCAAGCCCAATTCATTGATTTTCTCTTTTTCTATTTTATGCAAATAAGCATCTAGCCAATGTTATATTAACTGTGATATTTAACTGCCCCTTAGTATGGATTTCTTATTTTTTTTTTTTGTAGTAAGTTTATTTTTTTCTTCAGTACACATTGCTTTTATGAATCATATTGGGAGAAAAAAAATCAGAGCAAAAGGGAAAAACCATGGGAGGAAAAAAAAATGAAAAAAAGAAGTGAACATAGCATGTATTGATTTACATTCAGTCTCCTTAGTTCTTTTTTCTGGATGCAGATGGCATTTTCTGTCCAAAGTCTATTGGGATTGTTTTGAATCACTGAACTACTGAGAACAACCAAGTCTTTCATCACACATTCTTGCTGTTGTTTACAATGTATTCCTGCTTCTGCTTGTTTTAGTCAGCATCAGTTCATGTAAATCTTCTAGGTTTTTCTAAAATCAGCTTTTTCATCATTTTTAAAAGAACATTAATATTCCATTACCTTCATATACCACAACTTGTTCAGCTATTCTCCAATTGTTGGGCATCTATTCATTTCCAATTCTTTGCCACCACAAAGTGTTGCTGCAAACATTTTTGCCCATGTGGGTCCTTTTCTCTCCTTTATGAATTCCTTGGGATACAGATTCAGTAATGACATTGCTGGGTCAAAGGGTATGCACAGTTTTATAGCAATTTGTGCATAGTTCCAGATTGTTCTCCAAAGTGGTTGGATCATTTCACAACTCCAGCAACAATGCATTAATGTCCCAGTTTTCCCACATCCTCTGAAATATTTATCATTATCCTTTCCTGTCATCTTAGTCAATCTGAGAGGTGTAAGGTGATATCTCAGAGTTGCTTTTATTTGCATTTTTCTAATCAATAATGATTTAGAGCATTTCATATAAGTATAAATGGCTTTAATTTCACCATCTAAAAACTGTCTATTCATATCCTTTGATCAGTTATCAATTGGGAAATGATTTGCACTCTTATAAATTGTCACAGTTCTTCATATATTTTAGAAATGAGACTTTTATCAGAAATACAGACTCTAAAGATTTTTCCTAGCTTTGTGCTTCCCTTTTAATCTTGTTTCAGTTGATTTTATTTGTGCAAAAACTTTTTAATTCAATGTAGCCAAAGTGCCTTTCATAATGTTCTCTAGTTCTGCTTTGGTCATAAATTTCTCTCTTTTCCAAAAATCTGATAAGTAAATTATCCCTTGTTCTCCAAGGGATAATTTGTTTATGGTATCCTCCTTTATGCCCGAATCTGTATCCATTTTGATCTCATTTTGCTATGAGGCCTAAATACAGGTCTATGAATAATTTCTGACATATTGTTTTCTAGTTTTCCCAGCAATTTTTGTCAAATAGTAAGTTCTTATTTCAGAAACTGGAGTTTGGGGGGGAGGTTTCTATCAAATGCTAGATTGCTATAAGCCTTGATTATTGTGTCGTGTATCTAATGTACTCCACTGATCCACCACTCTTTCTTAGCCAGTGCCAAATAGCTTTAATTACTGCTGCTTTATAATAGAGTTTTAGGTTTGGTACTGTTAGGCCATCATCATTTGTATTTTTTTTTTCATTAATTCCCTTGATATTCTTGACCTTTTGCTCTTCCAGATTAATTTTGTTATTATTTTTTCTAGTTCTATAAAATAATGCTTTGGCAGTTGGATTCGTATGGCACTGAACAATTAAATCAATTTAGGCAGAATTGTCATTTTTATTATATTAGCTTGGGCCTAGTCATGAACAATTGATATTTTCCCAATTGTTTAGATTTTATTTTATTTGTGTGAGAAATGTTTTGTAATTGTTTTCATATAGTTCTTGAGTTTGTCTTGGCAGGAAGCCCCCAAAATATTTTATTTTGCCTACATTAATTTTAAATGGAATTTCTTTTTCTATCTTTTGCTGATGGTCTTTGTCAGTAATACATGGAAATCTTGATGATTTGTGTAGGTTTATTTTATATCATGCAACTTTGCTAAAGGTGTGAATTGTTTCCAGTAGATTTCTGGATTTTTTTTTTAGGATTCTCTATGTATATCATCATATCATCTGCAAAGAGTGATAGTTGTATTCCCTCATTGCTTATTCTAATTCCTTTAATTTCTTTTTCTTTTCTTATTGCTAAAGTCAACATTTCTAGTACAATGTTGAATAATAGTGGTGATAATGGGCATCCTTGTTTTATCCCTGATCTTATTGGAAATGCTTCCAGTTGCTCTCCATTAAAAATAATGTTTGCTGTTGGTTTCAGATAGATGCTGCTTATTATTTTAAAGCCAGTTCCCATCATCCCTATGCTCTCTAGTGTTTTTATTGGAATGAGTGCTGTATTTTGTCAAAAGCTTTTTTGGCATCTATTGAGATTGTCATAATTTCTGTTGGTTTTGTTATTGATATAGTCAATTTTGATAATAGTTTTCCTGATATTAAACTAACTGGCATTCATGGAATAAATCCCACTTGGTCATAGTGTATTACCCTGCTGATAAATTGCTGTAATCTCTTTGCTAATGTTATATTTAAACATTTTGCATGTATATTCCTTAGGAAGATTGATCTGTAATTTTCTTTCTCTGTTTTGGCTCTTCCTGGTTTAAATTATCATGTCATATTTGTGTCATAAAAGGAATTTGGCAGGACTCCACCTATTTTTCCAAATAGTTTATATGTATTAGAATTAATTGTTCTTTAAATGTGGTAGAATTCACTTGTGAACCAATCTGGCCCTGGAGATTTTTTTTTTAGAGAGTTCATTGATGACTTCTTCAATTTTTGTTTCTAAAATGGGATTATTGGGGATAGCTAGGTGGTGCAGTGGATGAAGTCAGGAGGACCTGAGTTCAAATCTGGCCTCAAACACTTAACACTTTCTAACTGTGTGACCCTGGGCAAGTCACTTGACCCCATTGCCTCAGCAAAAATTAAATAATAAAATGGGACTACTTAAGGATTTTATTTCCTCTCCTATTAAGCTGGACAATTTATATTTTTGTAAATATTCATCCATTTCAGTTAGATTGTCAAACTTTCTGCCATACAGTTGGGCAAAATAGCTTCTAATTATTGCTTTAATTTCTTTTTCATTGGTGGTACATTACCCCCTTTCATTTTTGATGCTGGTTATTTGGTTTTTTCCTTTCCTTTTTCTGACCAAACTAACAAATGTTTATCTATTTTGTTAGTTTTTTTCATAAAATCAATTCAGTATTATTTATTAGTTCAATAGTTTGCTTAGTTTCAATTTTATTAATCTCTCCTTTGAGTTTCAGAATTTTGAATTTGGTTATTTAATTGGGATTTTTTCATTTGTTCTTTTTCTAGCTTTTTTAGTTGCATGCCTAATTCATTGATCTCCTCTTTCTCTATTTTATTTATGTAGCTGTTTAGAAATAAAAAAATTTCCCTAAGAACTGCTTTGGCTGTATCCTATAGGTTTTGATATGTTTTCCCCTTATTGTCATTCTCTTGAATGAAAATATGGATTGTTTTGTGATATGTTGTTTGACCGACTCATTCTTTAAAATTAGATTATTTGATTTCCAATTGGTGTTTAGTGTATCCTTCCCTGGTCTTTACTGAATATAATTTTTATTGCATTGTGGTATGAAAAAGAAGCTTTTACTATATCTGCCTTTCTGCATTTGATTGTGAGGTTTTTATATACTAATATATAGTCAATTTGTGTGTAGGTTCCACGTACTGCAGAGAAAAAGATGTATTCCTTTCTATCACTATTCAATTTTCTCCAGGGAGCTATAATATCTAGGTTTTCTAGGATCCTATTAACCTTTCTAGTTTGTTTCGTGTTTATTTTGTGGTTAGATTTGTTTGATTCTGAGAGGGGAAGGTTGAGGTCCCCACTAGAAAAGTTTTGCTGTTTATTTCTTCCTATAACTGGCTTCAAATATTCTCTAGGAATTTGCCTGCTCTGCCACTTGGTGCATAAACATTTAGTATCCATACTAATTAATTAATTATTTATTCTTTATCAAGGTTTCTTTTCCCTCCTTATCTCTTTTAATAAGATCTATTTTTACTTTTGCTTTATCTGACATCAGAATTATTACCCTGCTTTTTTCTTTACTTCAACTGAAGCATAATAAATTCTATTTCAGTCTTTTACCTTTTTACTCTTTATGTGTCTCTCTATGTTGTTTCTTGTAAACAACATATTATAGAATTCAGTTTTTTTAAATCCCCTCTGCTATTTGCTTCCATTTCATAGGAAAGTTCATCCCATTCACATCCATACTTATGATTACCAGCTCTGTATTTCCCCTCCATCCTATTTTCTTCCCTTTATATACTTTTGTTTTCTTTTTCAACCCTGTTCTTAGTTGTGTGTTTTATTTTTACCCACCCTACCAATACCTTATTTCCTATCACCCCTCCCCCTTATCTTAGTAGTTTTTTTAATCCTTTCCACCCACTACATTATCTTCTAACAACTCTTCCCCCCTTCTCTAATGTTTCTGCCCTCCCTTCTATCCTGTCCCACCTTTTTCATTTCCTCTTTCTCCTCCTACTTCTTTAAAGGGTTAAATAAATTTCTATGCCCTACTAACTGATTAAATCACTCTCTCTTAAAGCTAAAAATGATGAGATCAAGCTTCAGACAATGCTCATCCTCCTCCCTTCTTTCCCTTGTACCTTTTCATGTGAAATAATTGTCCCATTCTACCTCCCCTTTCCTTTTTTTCCATACAAACCTTTTCCCACACCTTAACATCTTTTTCTTTGATGTGATCACATCAGAGTCCATTCACAATCACACTCTCAGTTCCTGTGATGGCCCCCTCTGTCTGCCCCAGTGGCAGATACAGTTCACAAGAGGTTACAGGTACTATTTTCCCATTTAGGGATGTCAACAATTTAATCTTTAAATATATATATTCCCCTGTTTACTTTTTCATGGTTCTCTTGATTCCTGTGCTTGTAGATTAAATTTTGTATTTAGTTCTGGTTTTTTCAATAGAAATGATTGAAAGTCTGTTACTTTGAATTTCCATCTCTTCCCCTGAAAGATGATGCTGAGTCTTGCTGGATAGTTAATTCTTGGTTGTAACCCTAGGTCCTTTGTCTTCTGGAATATGGTATTCCAAGCCCTATAATCCTTTGTTGTAGAACCTTGGTAATTCTGACTATTGCTCCCATATTTGAATTATTTTTGTCTAGCAGCTGGCACTATTTTTTCCTTGAGATTATAGTTTTGAAGTTTTGAAGTTCACAATATTCCTTGGAGTTTTCCTTGTGGATCTCTTTCCAAAAGTGATTAATGGATTCTTTCAATGAATATTTCCCCCCTGTTTCTAGAATTTTGGGGAGTACTGTAGAATGCTATCCAGGCTCCTTTTTTGATCATGGCCTTTAAGTTGGACAATAATTTTTACAGTGTCTCTTCTAGATCTGTTTTCCAGGTTGGCTATTTTTTTTTCCAATGAAGTATTTCACATTTTCTCCTATTTTTTCATTCTGTTTAGTTTATTTGATTCTGCTGTCTCACAAAATCATTAACTTCCATTTGCCCTGTTCTAATTTTTAATGTGTGATTTTCTTCAGTTATCTTTTGTATCTCTTTTTTCCATTTGGTTTATTCTACTGTTTAAGGAGTTTTCTTCAGACAATTTTTTCCTTCCTGCATTAGTTTTGTTTGTGCACAATTTTTTCCTTACATTTCCAAACTGTTGACTCTCTCTTGCATACCTCTCATTTCTTTTCTCATTTTTCTTTTACCTCTCTTATTTACCTTTTGAAGTCTTTTATGAGCATTTCTAAGAAACCTCTTTGGGCTTGAGACCAATTTATCTCACTTTTTGAGATTTCTACTGTGGACATTCTGTCCTCATCTGAGTTTATGGTTTGGTCTGCCTTGTCACCATAACAGCTTTCTATGGTCAAGGTTTTTTTTTCTGTTCCTTTCTTTTGGTATTTCCTCTTTTTTTTTTTTTTACTTTTAAGGTACAGCTCTGCTCCTGAGGTAAAGGGCATAGTCCCAATCTTCCTGTGTAACTGAGCCTTGGCTTTGAGCACAGGGGTCCCTTGTATTTGCAGAGGGTAGCTTTGTGAGCTCTTTTCATGAAAAAGCCTGGTTTCCCTTCTGAGCTGGGACTGGAGGCTGCCCCACTCATCTGTTCCTCTATTGAACCAGGACTAAAGGTCTTAGTTGCTACTTTGCTGTGACTAAGACTCTCTCACTGGCTTTCCCAGAGTCTATCTGAGCAGGACTGAACACCACTTTCATCCCAAATGAGACTGGTCTTTTTTGAAGTTTTTCCAGTCTATCTTGAGCTAGAGAGTGGTTTCATTCCATCAAACTCTGTTCAGAGGCTTGGTTTAATGTAGTTTTGGAGGGAAACTGAGAGAGCTCAAGCAGCTCCCTAACTCTACTCCACCATCCTGGCCCCACCCCCAGAAGGATCTTACTGTGGGTTTCTTATCAGCTCAGCCCACTATAAATAAAAATTCAAAAGCCCAAAGGATCCACCACTTTCAGCCTTCTCAATGGCCAGGATCGTGGGTATGTGCCCCTATGCCTGACATATTATTTAAAATATTTAAAAACAGTATCATATTAGGAAACTACATGAAAAATTATTCTGAGATGTATAAATACAAGGCAGCTATGGAACTATTGAGTTCAATTTAATTTATGTTCTAAAAATTATATATAAAAGTTCAGTGTTCTGAAATGTTTGCATTTTCTAGTAAAGGTAGTTATTTTACCTTACTTTGTTTTAATTAAAAAACAAACAAACAAACAAACAAACAAACAAACAAACAAAAAAAAAAAAAAAAAAAAAAAAAAAAACCTGTTTCACAATCTTTGCAGCCTAATATTTCCTGGGGTCCGATTAGGAGCTGACAGTCAATTCAGTGATTTCCTTGATGGACTAGGACCAGCTCAGCTTGTTGGACGACAAACACTAGCAACTCCTGCTATGGGTAAGAGTAATCTCTGGTATTATTACTGTTTTTTATGTGTATATATCAGTGAAAATAATAAGAAAAGGAAATACTTTCTAGAAGGGTATGTCCATAGTTTTTGCATATTCTACTAGTACTTGGAATTCTTGAGTCCAAAAATAGTATCTTCTATTGAAGCTCTCAAAATCCCCATCAAGAAAAATATTTGATTACTGAAGTCACAGTTCTCTCTAACCTTCTGCTTAAATTGCCTTTCATTTTTGTAAAAGCAACAAAAAAGTCACTAGTCCATTCTAAAATCATGATTTAACCTTTAATACATGTGGCAATAAATTCCAATGATAGAAATTCTTGTTAGGTTATGATCAAATATGAATTGAGCACTTGTGTATAGCAAACCACTATTGGTGCTATTCATTCTAGTCTGGATGCCAGTCCACAAAGACTTTTTGTGTTGAGAAAGCAAACCATAGTTTATAGTGACACAAAAGTGATAAATCAGTTTTGTCAAACTCTACCAAGATGGGCAAAATAATCAGAACATCACACCTTTGAAATTTGCTCAGAAGGGAAGAAAATCAATAAAATCTTAAAAAAAAATTCTACCACCACTTATTAAGTATTATCCACTGTATCACATGGTTGTCCTTATGAAGGGCAAATGTGAAGTCTTACATTAGGATTAAAACACATAAGTTTACAAATCCAAAACAAGGAGGCATGGATAGAAAGAGACTGCTAGGTTGATGCAATAGATGGAGTGCTGGGCTTGAAGTCAGAAAGATTCATCTTCCTGAGTTCAAATCTGGCCCCAGACACTTACTAATTGTGTCATCCTAGGCAAGTCACTTAATCCTGTTTTCCTCCTCTATAAAATGAGCTTGAGAAAGAAATGACCAATCATTCCAATATCTTTGTAAAAACAAAACAAAACAAAAAAATCTTCAAATGGGGTCAGAAAGAGTCAGACACAACTGAAAAATGACTGAACAATGACTCGACAGCTGTTCATCTGGAAAAGAGAAGGGATTTGGGGATACCCCAAGTTCAAAATGAATCAAAAGTATGAAATGAAAAAAAAATGAATGAAAAAAAATGAAAAAAAAAGTATGAAATGAAAACCTTGACAATGAAGTTTTAGGCTCCATTTTAAGAGATTTAACTTCCAGCAAGAATAAAATGATAGTTTGGAGAGCACAATGTTCAATCCTGAAAACCACATTTTAGGAAGAATGCTAATAAACCGGAAAATTTCTAAGAAGGCAATTAGAAAAATAAAGGACTTCAAGTCCATAAGATATGAGTATCAGTGGAATAAGGTATGGATGGTTAGCTTAGAGAAGAGAAAATTTAGGGGGAAAGGGAAATACATGATAATTGTCTTTGAGTATTTGAATGGCTATTACCTGCAAGAGAGATTTGCTCAATTTCCGGAGAGCAGAATCAATAGGTAATGCAATAGGTAAAAGTATCAAAGAGGTTTAAGGAGCACTTTTTAAAGAATTAGTTAGATAAGATGATGAATGAGGTCTCTTCCAATTTGTAATAGCTATTATTCTCCCCCTTGCTGTAAGGTTGCTGAGTCTTCATTATGCTGCATTATTGATAGTTTTTGGTACCATTGAAGTCTTTTATTAGTTCATTGAGTCCATTAAAAAAAATAAACATTCAATCAAGTAAATAAAACTGTTCAAATTGGGATAATAAGCAAGGTAAAAACAACCACAATTCCACTTGGGTCCATCACACAAAGCAAATTCCAGCATTAGTAATCATTGTAGGACATGCTAAACTATCTTCAAGAAAATTATGCAATCCTTTCTATTCCTCAGTATTAACCAAAATTTCATTTAGTCTTATGCCTATTTAACTTTTGATAAAGCTCTCCAAAGTTTCCAGAATTACATGTTGCTCATAAACAATATATCATTACTTTCATATGACCCAAATCAAAGTAGATATCAGTCTAGGATAAATTAAGAAGAGGATGGATTTTAGAATAGAAACATAGAACATATAGAGGAGATAAAGGAGTTGGTTTTATTTTTTTTAAAGAATAAAAGAGACAATAACCATGGGATTTATCACTCTTTCTTTTTCAGGTGATATACAGATTGGAATGGAAGATAAAAAGGGTCAATTAGAAGTAGAAGTCATCAGAGCAAGAAGCCTCACTCAAAAACCTGGTTCCAAATCTACACCCGGTAAGAGAAAGTCTTAATTAATTGAGATAAGAGAATACCCACTCTGCAATTAAATTCAAAATTTATGTTAAATTTTAAATTTTATTAATATTCTGCATGAAGCAAGCAAATAATTTAATAATTATTAAGTTTAGTAATGTGATAATTCCTCATTTTGGAACAGGGCTAAAATCCATGTACATTATCAGTGTTGCACCCATATATCAAAAAAGGACTCTGCTCTACAAAGCTTTTTTCTATTTATTTTAATCTCATAAATATAAAATTACATTAATATGTGTTTTTAAAATAATGAAATACTGGTAATATCAAAAATACTTGATCATTGAACAATCATATTCTTCAAAAGGCATTTGAGCTAATTCACTCACATAATAATCTTTTTTTTCTTATAGCTCCATATGTTAAAGTCTATCTTTTGGAAAATGGAGCCTGCATAGCAAAGAAGAAAACAAGAATTGCCCGAAAAACCCTTGATCCATTGTATCAACAATCCCTGGTTTTTGATGAAAGTCCACAGGGCAAAGTTCTTCAGGTCAGTAATCACTTAATTTAAAGGAAAAAAATACACACACACACACACACACACACACACACACACACACACATTCAGAAACAAAGCAAGGACTAAAAGTGATAAACTTCTTCTTTTGTCCCCCATCAAAAACAGAAAGATGATAGATAGACAGACAGACAATATATATGTGCCTGAATGTCCTGAAGCAATAAAACAACTTAAATTTCTAATTGAATAAGACTTTGAAATACTCAGAAATTAAATTGAGTTCAAAGATGAAGCAACTATCTAAGAAAAGGAAAAACAAAGGAACAAAAGCATATACAATGAAGCCAAATCATTACCTAACCAGTATATAAAGCTTTTCCAGCTTAATAGAAAAAAAAAAAAAAAAAAAAAAAAAAAAAAAAAACCAAACCTTAACAATATCTAGCACAGCACTCCGTGAGGAAGAACAATAAAGGTGGTGGTTGTTGCTTCTGCTGCTTATTACCTGTGCGATATTAGACAAATAATCCTTCTGTGCCTCAATTTTCTCGTCTGCAAAATGGGTAGGTTGAACTCAATGGTCTCAGAGACTCTTTTGAGTTCTAGATCTATGCCTATCAACTGTCAATTTGACATTTCAAACTGGATATGCCATAGGTATCTCAAGCTCATTAAGTCTCAAATGGACTTTTTAAATTTTCTCCAAACTCATTTGACTTCCAGAAATCCCTTATTTCTGTAGATAGCACCGTCAACCTTCCTGTCACCCAGCTTCACACTGTAGGAGTCATCCTAATTCCTTGACTTTCAGAGTCAGTTGCCAGAGTTTCTCCCTCCAAAACATCTATCAGATTGGTCCCCTACTTTCCTCTGCCATCATTCTTCAGAATCTTATAGCTTGTTGCCTGAGTATTGCAATAACTTCCTAATGACTTTCCCTGTCTCTTGCCTCTTCACTTCACCATGTTCACAGATGGCAAAGTGATGTTTCTAATGTATAGACCAATCTCCTATATGATAAATTTTAGTAGCTTCCTACCTCCAGGATTAAATGCAAACTGTACTGTTTGACCCAAAGAATCCTTTATAACCTGGCACCAATTGATTCTTTTCAAGCCTTATTATACTTTTATCTCCTTTCCTTACTCTACAATCCAGCCAAATTAGCATTTCTATTCTTTACATGACATTCCACTCACTTCCTCCATGCCCTTGCATAGGATATCCATCCACAAAGCAGGAATGTAAACCTTCCTTATTGACATTTCAAAGAATCTTTAGTTTCCTTCAAAATTCAGTACAGCCAAAATAAACAACATCTCCTACGAGTCTGTCCTGATGATCCCATCTACTAATATCTTTTCCCCCAAATCATTTTGTTTTTATGTTGTGTATATTTTGAATATGTGCATTTATGTTTGTATAAGAGAGAAAAAGACAGACTGACAAAGACAAAGAGAAGAGACACAGAGACACAATTAGAGAGACACAGAGATATGTATACATACATAAGGTATATATTCTTCATTGAATAAAGGAATAATTTCATTTATATTTTTATATCCTCAGTTTCCTATCATCTGGCTGATGCATTGTCATGGTTTAATTAATGTGTATTGGCTAACTGATTGATTGGAGTTAAAAAAAAAGTCTTGGTAGCATCAATGGGTAGAAATTTCATAAAGTTTGTGCCAGTTGTATGCCCATCAGCATGTCAGTTAACATCAAATTCCTTATCTGTAATATGGTGATAGCCATGAACCTACTTCACAGACTTGTTGGGAGAAAAGTGGTTTATAGAAGAAAGTGGGTTATAAACTGTAACATGCTATGTAAAGGTGAATTATTATTACTAAAAGCTTTCTAGGAATTAAAAGTACCCAGTCATGCAGTGGACTGTCACCTCATGAAAAAGAGTAGCTTACTTCTTTAAACTTTCCAATCAAGCAAACAAAATCATCCAGGATCTCTTCTGTAAAGTGGAGACAGTAATAGCACCTATCATCTAGGTCAGGGATTCTTAAACTTTCCATTCATGACCCCTTTCCACCTTAGAAATATTTACATGGCCCCATATATAGATATTTTATATATAGATATTTTAATATAGATATTTTAAAAAGCCCCCATGAGGGTTACAAAATTATGATTGATTATCAGTAAATATTTGATCTGTATGTGAGATCATGGCCCACAGTTTATGAATCTTTGACTTAGATACTATTGTAAAGATAAAAGAGATATTTGCAAAATGAAAATAATAAAGTATCATATAAATGATAATTATTGTTGTTGTTATTCAGCTACATGTGACAGGTGGAAGGTGCAGTGGGTAACTAGATGATACAGTGAATGGAACATCAGTCCTAGACTCAAGAGTACCCAAGTTCACATCCAGCCTCAGTCACTTATCATCTGTGTGACCCTGGGCAAGTCACTTAAACCTGTTTGTCTCAGTTTTCTTCTCTGTGAAATAATCTGGAGAAGAAAATGGCCAATCATTCCAGTATCTTGGCCAGGAAAACCCCAAGTGGGGTCATACTAAACAACAGATGATGCAGTAAAAAGAGCACTAGGCTTAGAGTCAGGAAGACCTGAATTTAAATCCTGCTTCAGATACTTAACTAGCTATAGGATGCTGAGCATGTCAAACTTCTTTTGACCTCAGTTTCCTTATTTGTAAAATGCAAATAATAATAAGTATCTGTGTCCTAGGGTTGCTAGGAGGAACAAATGAGATTGCATATGTAAGAAGTTACACAAATCTTAAGGCTATATAAATGCTAGCTATTATTATCATTCCAGTAACTCAGATTTGTTCAAATATATCTTAGTTTTGTCAGCTTAAAACATTTTACCAGCATGTTCCTTCTCTTAGAAAAATTGTCAAAGAAATTAAATATTCTTTTTTTAATTGACCTTGGAAAAATCCCTAAACAAACAGGAAAGTGGCCATTTATGTATTAGAATTTCTAGAAATTCCCTTGAGCACCATTTTGTAGTCACTGATGCTCTTTTCTCAGCCATGCATGTTGGTTCTACATCAACTTACTTTCCCACTTAACAGCATGAAAAAAAGTGGCATTTTGCATTGAATTAATTTTATGCTCTGTGCATGATTCTCTCTCTGCAGGTGATCGTCTGGGGGGATTATGGGCGAATGGATCATAAGTGTTTCATGGGTGTAGCTCAGATTCTTCTGGAGGAACTTGATCTGTCCAGCATGGTAATAGGATGGTACAAGTTGTTCCCGCCCTCATCACTGGTGGACCCAACCCTCGCTCCCTTGACCCGGAGGGCTTCCCAATCATCTCTGGAAAGTTCAACTGGGCCTCCTTGCATTCGATCATAGTGAACTTATAGAGAACGGATCCTAGTTAAATAAAATGCTACCAATCCAGGATAATAACCCGAACTAGATATTATGTGATCAAAAAAAATTGTTGGAGACAGACAATCAACTTCTGTTTTACCTGTAATAGTTATCCAAAAATATGTCTGAATTGTTTATTTAAACCTGGTTTCAAATGACAGATCAAGGGCATCTATCAAATTACAATAAAAAAACAAAAAGTTAATTTGCTAGTGAGAGTCACTGATGCTTCTAACTGTTAGCAAAAAAAAAAAAAAAGAGGGGGGAATTAAAATTCACACACACACATACACACACACACACACATAATATATACATAATTGAACAAACTGGAAACCCTCACTCTGTGGAAAATCTTGTGTTATACACATTCTCACGTTCTTACCCAGACTACAAACAGTGTTATTTCCCCTGGTGTTTGAGCAGTGTTTTTTGTATTTGTTACTTCCTATAGTTTTCTGCTGTGTGACCCTCTCTTCACCCATGTTGTGACAGTCCTCACCATGCTAATAGAGACCCTTCCCTTCTTTTTTCCCAGATCACTGATAAAGGGTTGCAGAACATCTCTGCAAGCACTGCCCCCAAAGTGTGCAAAATCTGGGCAAGGTGATACCAATCAAGGGTCTCATGTTCCCCACCCCCTACCCTCCCACCCCTCCAGTGTCAGCTCTTCAAAGTCTTATGTGTAGAAACCCAAAGCAAACCAAGAGGCCAGAATGTTTCCCTCCCAACATGATAAGCACCACTGTTCATTTTTTGCATTCTGGACAAAGCATAAAATTTTTTTAAAAGTCTATGTTTTGCATGAAAGACTTTTGAAGAAACTTATCTGCAACTAAGGCTGGGGACTGAAACAGCTTAATCTTAGTTTCTGACATTGAAACCACTCCTTGTTAATGCTGTTCTCTTTCTAATGTTCTAGAGAGAATAATCACATTCATGTATAGGAACTATACATTTGATGTCCCACAATGTTGACCAGAAATGAAATTAAACATATGATTCTTTCAGCTACACCCAGGCTTCTCTGCTGTGTCTCCCTTCAGACACACCTGTTGGCCCTGGATAGAGCATGGTATGGGCTGTTCAATATTTCATTGGGAAATCTCGTTGAAATATTCTGCACTTAAATAATGTTTTTATCCAATTTTAGTTTACATTTCTTTGAGACTGATGCAAGCACAAAGCTTGATTTTTTAATACAAAGTATCTTACTTTTTTGAGGGAAAAAAATGTCCAATTTCAATTTGCATTTTCTTCATTTGAGTTTTTCTTGGCCTTGACGTTCCCTTGTGATGTGCTACCAACTGCAGACCGTGCAGGTGCATTGATAGGTTTTTCCTTCCTTTTATGGGCCATTCAATTTTGTGATCACACAGATAGAGCAGCATGACTTGGAACTCTTCAAAGCTGCATGCATGTTTTGTTAAAAAAAAAAAAGTAAAGAAACAAAAAGGTAATTTAATAATGTATGTTAGCTCCACGTAGGCTGGCTTGTATGTTGCATGTACTTGTACAGTTTGCTTGTTAATAACTATACTGAAATAATCAAGAAATATAAGCCATCCATTTTTGTTATAGACATTTAGCAGGCTTTAGCCAGACTCAATCAGTCTGATGCAAAATGTCTATAGATGGACTTTATTTTTTACCCTATGGAAAACGTGATGTAGTTCGGACCAAACCTTCTTATAAATTATTTTGGTGTAGATTCCTACTGTGGGGCTGTAACACATGTAGAAATTGTGTACACACTAGGTTTTAATCCATTAGACATACTGCCTGCACTGAGTGAATTATTAATTATTATTTAACATGCCAGACTTATCTGCCCACCATTCCATCGGGCATAGATTGACTACTGCTCAACCTGCTGAGCAAGAAAAGCTGAAGCATTGGTGCACTATTACTAGAGTCCGTTCTGTCTTAGTGGCCAACAATTGACTAAGTACAATTGGGTAGTATCTTTCTATTTTGACCACTTGTCTTAACACTCCCCTGTGCTTTTAAATGAACTTCCAACTCATGTTATGTAAACATGTTTAATAAAATTTACTTTTCACGTCAGTCGGTAGCCATCTGTGTTCTATGTTTTGCCAGATTGCCATTGCAGGTCCTGTGGTGGAGAACGGGAGCTGGGTCATGGGAATGAGGAAGACTGGGCTTTGTTCTCTGTTGCTGATGTTTAACTTGACTTGTCACTGCACTAAATATGTCTTAAAGAACGGCCCAAAGGGTGCATCACCTCACGTACAAGTTTTCACTTTGTCAGCCTGTCTAAGTGAGCACATGAGTACACTTCTGAAAAGTGGCATTATTCAAAACAATAAATCTCAGTAAGAAACAAATGGAAGGTTGTTTTTCTGCTGCTGTTTGAGTGTGCTAATAATAAAAGAAACGACCCAGTTGTCCAATTGCCAAAGCATTTCCAGTTATATGAAAAAGTCATAATATTGAATCTTGTGGATATAAGTCATTGAATATTCAAATCTGAGGCTGTCTTCAAAGCATCTGGTTCTCTTTGCAACCTGTCCTTCTGAAACAATGACAGATTTTGCAACACATCTTGCATAGAGAAAGCTGGTATATCAGAAGTAGAGGGTGTTTGTTTGACAAACATTTGCAACAAAATATTAGGGAATAAGCATATATACAAACACAGGTGGTCACAAGATCATCCTTTAAGTATAGGTATAAAAACACTGGAGATTTCTGTGAATTTGTATGTATATAAGTGCAGGGAATAGTATTGCTTTAGTGAAGAAAGCTACATTAAAGAAAGTAGAAAGAGTATCTCCTGAAAGAGGAAGTATTGTGTAGGAGAAATAGTAGTTAAATAGTAGAATCCAACAATTCCACTGCCTTTGAATCAGAGTATTTGAACATAATCTGACCTCATAACCTTAAGCAATTCAAACTTTTAGATCTCAGTTTCTTCATCCATGGGATAAGCACAATGCTTGGCATATAGGAAGCCTTTAATAAATGCTCTGTGACTGAATGATAGAGGAGTGCAATTATGAAGTTTCTTTGAGGTCCAAATTCATGATCTTATGAACAGCGAAAACTACAAAGATTTAAAAGTCTATTGTCTATAAGATGCTGGGATTATAAACAAGATAAACAGTAGCACTATCATTTTCATTTTGGAAAAATAAAAGTATACATTTTACAAAAATGAAATGTTCTCTGAGCAAAACAAAAATAACAACAACAATATTAGCAAAAAGCATTTGCTTCCCCCGAGGATGCCAGGTCCAGAGTTCAAAGGAAGGAACTTCAGAGACTCTAGCTTTTCCTATTTATTTACATATAGGGACCTGAGATCCAGGGAGCTTAAGTAGCTGTTTCTAAGTCACATAGGAATAAATCATCAGAAGTGAGATTTGAACTTAAATCGTTGTATTCCACTATTTAACTACTATTTCTCCTATACAATACTTCCTCTTTCAGGAGATGTTCATTCTACTTTCTTTAATGTAGCTTTCTTCACTAAAGTAATGCTATCTTCCTGCACTTATATACATAAGAATTCACAGAAATCTCCAGTGTTTTTATACCTATCATTAGCATAACTAAAAAGCCTATACTGAATGCTTGTGATGTTTTCTCATACTATAAACAACAAAAACTCACCTACAGATACAACTAGCTAGCTTAGGAATAAACAACTGATGTAAGAATATCTAATCTAAAAAGGAAAAGAAGTAAATCAATAGAAAAAAAAATACCAAAGGCCAACATTCTAAATCATATACCATTAAGATTTTCAAAGTTTTATATATTATACATACATATATGTACATATACATACATACATATATATATATATATATAAATCTGATTTGTTAGTCATAATCATCCTTCAAGGTAGTTACTTTTAATACGTATGAGGGAATCCTGATTGAAAAAGATTAAATAACTTGCCCAGGATCAAAATAACACCAAAATCACTGGTAAATGTCTAAGGCAAGATTTAAACTCCTGACCCTAAGCCCATCTCTATATTTATATCCTAGCTACCAGGATAATTTTAGAAAAAAGAACCCATTTTATCTTCCATTTGTCCCTCCTACCAATTTATTCTTTTTTTTTTTTTTAACTATACCTGTGATTTTATCAGGGTTGGATACTTCCAGGGATAAACTCCATGGTTACAGTTAGTTTTGTCATAAAGAATCTTAGAGTTTACTGAGAATCTAAGTGATTTGCCCATAGTCAAAAAGAATATGGGACAAAAACAAAACTTAGACCCAAGTCTTAATACCAAAGCCAAGATTCTTTCCACAATAGCATAAAGTCTCTTTTTCTGCTTCTCCTGATTATTTCCAGCTGCTAACAGTGGGTAATTGAATAATTCACTGAGAACATAATTAAATTCATTTTTTAAAGAAATTAATTGACTAATTTATCACAATCTTTTGAGGGTAGAAGCCTTAGCCAAAGTTGACATTGTTTAATTTGTGCAGTAGAATAAAAGGAATTAAATTCAGGGAAACCAGAAACAAAGCATTTATAGAAACTTGTAGAAAGTTTCCTCATCTATAAAATGAGAAAGTTGGACTTGATGACCTCTGAAGTCCCTTCCAGCTCCACTTCCAATATTTTTTCTCATTACCAATTGATCAAAAAATCTTTAAATACCACAAAAAGGCCACCTTGTATAATGGATAGAGAGCTGGACTCTGAACCAGAAAGACCTAGTTTTAAGTCTGCCTCTGACATATATTAGCTGTGAGATCCTGGTCAAGTCATTTACCCTCCTCTAAGCAAGACTGTAAATTGCAGAGAAAGTCTACAAAATAGTTTTCTTATTTGGGAGTACCCTATGCCAATGAAATCACAGTGGGAATCCCAATCCTTATCCTAACATTTTGCAGACACTAAAGATAAACAGACAAAATGGGAAAAGCTCCTGCCCTGAAGAAGCCTACATCTTCACTAAGAAGACAATACCTATGTATGTAACAGCTTTGGAGCATCCCCAGATCATCTAAGATAGAGACACTCCTGTGGAAGATAACAAGGTCCTCTAGGAAGACATCAAAGAAAGGTTTCTGCTGTACTCCACATGGGTACCGCCATCTTAGGTGATCTAGACATGGATCAAAACCAGGTCGTTTGATCAAAACGTTCTGTTTGAAATAGTAGCCAGCCCCAACAAATACATAGAAAGCTATTCTAAACACAGTCCCTGTCCCCCAATTTAGAATCAGCCTCTGAAATCTCTAGAGAGTTAAAGGATTATCCTTCTACTTGCTTCTCCAGTTCCATATGGAAAAGGTATGAATGGGATGTTTTCTCCCAGAATCAGGATCCCTACATCTCTTCCATAAATATTTCCATTTTAGGTGAACAAGGCAAGAGGATATATGAGGTAGTTTAGGAAAGAAACACAATTGCGGCTTGAGAAAGGGCACATTTGTTTGTTTGGGGAAGGAGGGGGGAATAAAAGATTTTAAAGAGATATAGATGAGGAAGAAGTACACAGATGGGAAAAAAATGAATCTTTTGGACGTAGCTTTATTTATTTATTTTGGTCAATCCTGCTTTGCCTAGAATATGCTCACAATACAAAGGGAGAACTCAAGATAAAGGTAATAAGTCTGTATATCCACAGGGTATGCAGTCTCATTTGTTCTAGTTCAGGTATTTCTAGGAAACAAACAAATAAATAATAATCAAGCTTTTACAGCATTTTTTATTTCTGCTTCTGAATTCTCTTTCTTTGTTTCTCTAGCATATTCAAGCATGAGTTCTGTTTCTTTGCTCCCAGTTCAGTGGAGAAAACAATATCTTGTTTCTGCCTGGGACCCAGGATCTCCTCTCACTTCTAGACCCAAACTGTACTGACACTTCTCTAAATTGTTCTTTTGAACTATATCCCACTCACAAAAATCTAGACCTCTTTCCTAATACATTGACCTCAGCCATTGATCAAGCAGATATCTCTGCCTCCCTTCTGAGATTCCTTTCTATTATGGCTCAAGATTTTGGAACTCAGTTTCTCCGAATCAGAATTCCTTATCTCTCCCTTTACATGATTCTTTTGTTCTTTCTTTAATTGCTTCAGAATAACCCTATTTGTAGCGGTCATCCTCAAAGTTAAAAGCTTCTACCCAGCTGCCCAAACATCTCTCAGAAAAGTCACTGGGCTTTTGTGTTCTCAGAACAAACATTAACCCATCATACAACCCAACCTAGGGGTTGAGGAGAAAACAAAGTGTTAGTGAATTTTAGAAAGAAAAGAAGTGTTAGGGAATTTTAATTAACAAATAAAGTCAGTTTCTTAGCGTCATGGGGAAACTACTTTTGTAAAGCATTTCCTTTAACTTGTCATCTTCTAACATCAAAAAGATGTTATTTTATAAGGAATTTTATTTCTAAAACAGATTTCAGCTTCTGGACATAGACTCCTGAACTATTGTACATAAATAAATGAATAGAAGTAAATATACACATAAGTTATGATGCTAGTGAGAAAGGGGGAAGAGAAGGAATAGGGGGGGGAGTGAGAGAGAAAAGGGAAATGCAAATGGATGCTAGTTATAAATCAGTCAATTAGCCAATAAGCATTTATTAAGTGTCTTCTATTTATCAGGCTCTGTACTAAGCGCTGGAAATTAAAAAAAAAAAAAAAAAAAGCAAAAACCAGGCACTGCCCTCAAGGAGCTCACAATCCAATGAGAGAGAAAACAAATATATACAAATAAACTGTTTACAGGATAAATTTGAATTAATATTCAGAGGAAAGATATTAGAATTAAGAGGAATTTGGAAAGGCTTTCTTCAAAAGGTAGCATTTCAGTTGGGACTTGAAGGAAGCCAGAAAGTAGAGACAAGGAGGGAAAGTATTCCAAGGCATGCAGAAGAGTCAGCTAAAATGCCTAAAATCCAAAGATGAGCATTTTATTCATTAAGTACCAAGGAAACCAGTGTCACTGGATTGAGGAATATGTGACAGGAAATAAAGTATGACTGGAAAGGTAGGAGTGATCTGGGTTAGGAAGACTTTAAATGCCCCAAAAAACCATTTTGTAGGGTGATACGGGGCTACTGACTAGGGATATGTTAGCAAAGTCACTTTAGTAACTAAATAGAAGATGGATTAGAATGGGTAGAAAATTGTAGAAAGCAGATTCATCATATAAATCATAAATCATTGGAAAAAATGATTTATAGAGAAAGATTTCATAGAGAAAGACACATAGAAAGATAAATTCAAATAGCAGATGAAAAAGACAGACAGGGACAGTAACTCTTAAGTGCTTTACTCTGTACCAGACATGGAGCTAACTGCAGGGGATACAAACATATTTGAATATATAAGATTCCATATGAAAGAAAGTAAAGAGAAACAAGGATACTTATATCTCTCTACAGAAAAATTCCATCACCAGACCCAGAAAAGTCTATAATTCAGAAGTGGGATCTTCTTCCTAAACACTCCTACTCAGCACTAAACATCCCAACTTAATATTAGGTGGAATATTATATGGAATTAGATGGAAATATTAAGTGGAATATTTGGTGATCCCCAAATTCATTCTACATGCATGCACAAGAGCACATTGTTTTTCTTACCCTTGCCTTCCAAAAACTTCATATTCAAGGCTTAATTTAGATACTTATTCCACCATAAAGATTTTTTTTCATATCTGTAGTTGTTCAATTCCTCCTAAAATTTTCATAAAGTTCATTTTCTAAATCTCTTTTGTCAACATCAAGTCTTTTGTTTATATGTGAGCACTTACTATAACTTCTTTACATCCCAGAATTATGGTATTTGAGGACAAAGATGTTATCATGCTTTAACCTTTTATCCCTAATGCCTTACCTACAGAAGATGCTTGATAAATGATTATTGATTAAATTAATAAAAATTAGCAGAGCTGATATTTGAACCTATGTTTTCTGGCTCCAAATCCAATGCTCTTAACTCTATCACAGGGACTCCCATCTAGTGATATGTCTGTCCCCAAAAATTTGCCAAAAGAGTACTGAAAATAATTGGTAAGCTGCAAATGTTTAGTGTGCCCTTGAAGAGAAACTGTTTTTCCTCCACCAATTAAACAACTAAGCAGACAACCATAGACAGAGCAAATACATCAGACTTCTTGAAGAAGCAAGACACACTGAGTGGGACATAGGAGATAGTCTTTTCTAGATAAGTCATATGACTTTATCACCATGATCACCTTCTCCCTTCAGACCCTACTGGAGACATTCCAAAATCCTGAATCCAAGAACTTTGGAAATAGCAGTGTTCCCCATACTAATAGATCCACATCCAACCCAGCTCTTGAGGCTCTTATGTAGGAGAGAAATTATTGTAGAAAAGTTCACCATTCCTTATCATCACCAGCAAAAGTAGTTGGACCAACTGTCACTAGCCAGTTTACAGACAAAAAGCCCCAATGTTGGAGCACATATACATATACTCAATTTCCTTCCAGTCTAGCTTTCACATCATCCAGGGAATTAATTTCTGTGGAGAAGGGCTAGCCATACCCACCAATTGCCAACCAGTTGCTACTCACAAGGTAAGCTAGCAAGACTTCTTAAGGGAGAAGAAGGAGGCATCCAGCAGATGCCAGATAAGTACAACCAATTACCACCACCTTGACCTCCTCTGAGACCTGATGAAAACAGCCCAGACCCTGAACCCAAGAGCCGTTAGAATGGTCATTTTTTAAGTGTAGGTCCCTGAGTATTCATTTTTGGGAAGCAATCTCTATGCAATTTAAATTGTACCTGCAAACACTAATCACATTTATTGAAGACTCTGAAAAGGAAGTTTTAAACACCAAAGTCTTTGGAATTGTCAAATAATTCAATGTCAGAAGCTGGTATGATTTTATCAATGGAAATTACATTTTAAAAAGAGGCATTAGTATCATCTCCCTCTCTACTTTGTCACTACACCCTAAGGACTATGGGACTTTTCCATCTGATTTACATCCAAAATCCTCCATAATTATATTACTTTTCCACACATGAGATAATTGAGTTCCTTAAGGGCAAATATGTCATTTTCTTTTCTTTATATACTTAGTGATTAGTACTATGCACAGCACATAGTACACATTTAATGAATGTTTATTGATTTGCTAACTCATCATTATTTCTATGGGTGACCATCTTCCTTTTGTGGTAAGTGAAAATTGAAATAACTGAGGAAACAAAAATTTGACTTCAAAGCATATTGATTTATTAAATAATATATGCCAATTGCCTAACAAAGTGGGAGAAGACCTCCTCCATTTAGGCTCAAGGATCTGACAATATAAAGGAAGATAAACTTTTATCTATTAAAAAAACTAATCAAATTAAGCCAATTAAGTAAAAGAAAACAAAATATGTCTAATTAAATGAAAGGTTAGGGACTTTCCAACTTGGAAAAGAGAGAATAAATAGATGAAATTCCTTGAATTCAGAAAAGGAGGTATCCTCCTCCCAAGTATCTATAAACAATCAAGGAAACTCAGAAACAATAGCTTATTGATTAATATGGGGCCAATTTTCAGATAAGACAAGTGGATTACTTGAGATGTACAATTGTGAAAAAATTCCTTGCATCAGTCTTTAGATCTGACTGAGTTTCTGATCAACTTAAGGAAGATCCTTGGTTAAGAGGGAGAAATGATCCATTTTCCCAGCCACACAAACTAGGTTCAAGCAATGCAATGAGGTTTTCTCCTGATCTTCACTATTGAATAGTTCTCTCACAGGATAGAAATTGGACTAGATCCATAATTCAACAGAAACTAAGCTAATTCCAGAATTGAGTCCCAAGATAGAGTCAATATGGTTAACACAATTTCTACAATTAACCACTTGGTGCTCTCAATTTTATATCTCTTTCCTTGATATCTATGACCCTGCATTATTCTGGTTTCTCCTAGAATGGATAATATAATTAAATGTCTATCCTGTAGTTGCATGGGTCAAATTCAGAGAGCAACTCGGTCTGCCACAGACTAACTGCTGTCTGATTAGCTCTAACTTTTCAAGGAATGAATGAGACCCTGATCAGAGATCAAGAAGGAAAAGATTTGGGGGAAGAAGGGAGGAACTACTTTTGTTTGTAAATCTATGTGCTCTTGGTTTGCAGGAATCAATGTGGTTTGTGAAACGTGCTACTCTCCACATATTCTATATTCCAGTCAAATGATCTGCTTACTGTTTTCTCTGCAAGGCATTCCATCAGCTATGCCCATGCCTTTAACAAGTTATCACTCTTGATTGGAATATACTCCTTCCTTGTCTCCAATTTATAGAATCCCTAACTTCCTTAAAATTCAGATTAAGTGCCATTTCTTACAGGATGACCCCATTAATATTCCCCAGTGAGGATCTTCCCCCTAAAAATTACTTCATATATTTTGTATTTATTGTTCAATATCCATACTGTTTGTCCCATTAAAATGTAAGTTCCTTGAGACCAAGAATTATTTCATTTTCATCCTTGCATTCCAAGTGCCTAGTGTGGTATCTCATACCTAAAGGGAATTTAAGCTTATTGAATTTTTAAATTGAATTGTTACTTTTGTGGAAACTGGGCCAATGACATCCATATCAACTAAAAATGCAAACCCCCTTCTCCTTCTATATTATATTCATCCAAATCTCTCAGTTGATTTAATTCAATTCAAACTTTTTTGAGCACTATGTTCTGAGTAATGGGATGGCTGGCCATTATGAAAGAGGGGAAGGGTAGAGAGTAGGTTATAAAGATAAAGTCTCTACCCACAAAAATTCTATAATCTAGCTATTAAGGTATTCCACTAAAGCGGATAAAATTCTTGTCTTGGAAGCAGCTACACTTGGAGTTCAGACACGATCTCAGTCCTATTCCTTACAGATTACCACTCTTATCAAATGGCTACTTAATTACTGTATAATCAGTCATTATCTACATTTTTTAGTTTCCTCTTTTGAAAACAGATTATATTTTATTATGATCTACAAAGATAGGTTGGTACTGAAAGAATAACAGCACTATATGAAATCTTAGCTAGAATAGAGGTCTTTTAATTGGTATGAGATACTAAAGTCATACATTGGAAATTGAACTCTGAAGTGCAATTTCCTCATCAAGAAAACAAGTTCAAATCTTGCCTTAGAAAATTGCCTTTGTGATTTCAAGGGGATTAATGAAAAAAAAGGCAGATGAAGGTGGCCTTGCTATACCAGATCTAAAACTATATTATAAAGCAGCAGTCATCAAAACCGTTTGGTACTGGCTAAGAAATAGAGCAGTCGATCAGTGGCACAGGATAGGATATCAGGACAATCTAGGCAATAACCTTAACAATCTAGTATTCGATAAACCCAAAGACCCCAGCTTTTGGGATAAATACTCACTATTCGGCAAAAACTGCTGGGAAAATTGGAAACTAGTGTGGAAGAAATTAGGGCTTGACCCATACCTAACACCACATACCAAGATAAGATCTAAATGGGTTCATGAGCTAGATATAAAGAGGGACTTTGTAAGCAAGTTAGAGGAACGTAATATAGTTTATCTCTCAGACCTGTAGAGATGGAATAAATTTATGTCCAAAGAAGACCTGGAACTCCTAATTGAACACCAGATGGATAATTTTGATTATATTAAGTTAAAAAGTTTCTGTACAAACAAAACAAATGCAGACAAGATTAGGAGGGAAGCATCAAATTGGGAAATCATCTTTACATTTAATGGTTCTGATAAAGGCCTCATTTCTAAAATTTATAGAGAATTGTCTCATATATATAAGAATTCAAGCCACTTTTCAATAGATAAGTGGTCAAGGGATATGAACAGACAATTTTCAGATGATGAAATTAAAACCATCTCTAGTCATATGAAAAGTTGCTCCAAATCACTATTGATCAGAGAAATGCAAATTAAGACAACTCTGAGGTACCACTATACACCTGTCAGATTGGCTAAAATGACAGGAAAAGATAACGATGAATGTTGGAGGGGATGTGGGAAAACTGGGACACTAATACATTGTTGGTGGAACTGTGAACGGATCCAACCATTCTAGAGAGCAATTTGGAGCTATGCTCAAAAAGTTGTCAAACTGTGCATACCCTTTGACCCAGCAGTGTTTCTACTGGGCCTATATCCCAAAGAGATCTTAGAGGAGGGAAAGGGACCCACCTGTGCAAAAATGTTTGTGGCAGCCCTTTTTGTAGTGGCTAGAAACTGGAAACTGAAGGGATGCCCATCAATTGGAGAGTGGCTGAAAATTATGGTATATGAATGTTATGGAATATTATTGCTCTGTGAGAAACGACCAGCAGGACAATTTCAGAGAGGCCTGGAGGGACTTGCATGAACTGATGCTGAGTGAAATGAGCAGAACCAGGAGATCATCATACACAGCAACAACAGTATTACATGATGATCAATTCTGATGGACATGGCTCTCTGCAACAAAGAATTGTCTCAAACCAGTTCCAATTGTTCACTGAAGAAAACCATATACACCCAGAGAGAGGGATATGAAATATGGACCACAACGTAACATTTTCATGATCTCTATTGACATTTGCTTGCATTGTGTTGCC
>JAJPUD010006581.1:31993-100017 GCA_023553655.1 Myrmecobius fasciatus | reverse complement strand
GATCAATGTTGGGGAACTACCCATACATATGTTTTACAAATAAAAAGCTTTAATAAAAAATATGTATATATATATATATATATATATATAAATTGCCTTTGTAATCTTGGATGAGTCACTTAACCTCTCTCAGCTTGTTTTCTCATCTATTAAATGGGAATAATAATAACACTTCACAGGGGTAAAGCACAAGTGAAATGATTATATAAAATACTTTGCAAGCTTTAAAGAGCTATGAGATATTAAACACATATAATGTTCCAATTAGTTCTAGAGTTTAGGAATACAAAGATGAAAATGAAAAAAAAATCCTTGACATTAAGAAAATAGGGAGTCACTGATGGTTTTGAGTTGAGGAGCAACATGACTAGAACATTAGGAAAATTATTCAGGCAACCATTGTGGAGAATGGTTAAATTACAAATAAGAAGGTCAATTAAGAGGCTATTACAATAGGTGAAAAGAAACAACAGCCTGAACTAAGATGATTAAAATGGGTAGGGAAAGGAAAGATAGGTGGGAGAAATGATACAATGGTGCTGATGACAATTTGGCCATTGAATGAATATGTGGGATGAGGGATTGGAGTGGGTCAAGAATAACTTTAGGATTAAGATTGCCTGAATAGACCAATCAACAGAAAGAGAAATAAATGCTCAGGGGAAAGGCCATAAAGTTAATTTTAGCATGTTCATTTTTCGGTTTTAATGGCAAATCCAGATGGAGATATAAAGCAGGTAATATTAAAAAATGAGAGTGAAGCTCTAGAAAGAAATAAAGGATTAAAGATATATGTTAGAAACTTTATAATCTTTGATCCAGCAATACTATTAGGTCTATATCCCAAAGACATCAAAGAAAAGCAAAACAGACTTATTTGTACAAAAAAGTATTTGTAACAGCAATTTTTGGTGGTGGAAAAGGGGATGGCAATAATTGAGAAGTATCTGAACAGATACACAACCATACCCTCAGTCCATGTGATGCCCCCCTCTGTCTGCCCCAGTGTCAGATACAGTTCTCAAGAGTGACAGATATTGTTTTCCCATCTAGGCATGTAAACAGTTTAACCTTTAAATATATATGTATTTTCCCTTGTTTACCTTTCTATGGTTGACTTGAGTCCTGTGTTTGTAGATTAAATTTTCTGTTTATTTCTGTTATTTTCAGGAGAAATGATTGAAAATCTCCTACTTCCTTAAAGTTCCATCTCCTCCCTTGGAAGATGATGCTGAATCTCCCTGGGTAGTTAATTCTTGATTGTAACCCCAGGTCTTTTGCTTCCAAAATATGTTATTCCAGGTTCTCTGATCCTTTATAGAAGCTGTCTGGATAATCCTGACTGTTTCTCCTTCATATTTGAATTGTTTTTGTCTATCAGGTTGCAGTATTTTTTCCTTGAGATTATAATTTTGGAGTTTTGCAACAATGTTCCTTGGGGTTTTCCTTTTGGGATCTCTTTCCAGAGGGGATGGATGGATTCTTTCAATGAGTCTTTCCTCCTCTGTTTCTAGAATATTGGGGCAGTTTTACTTAATGACTTCTTGTAGAATGCTATCCAAACTCTTTTTTTGGTCATGGCCTTTAGATAGGCCAATAATTTTTACATTGTCTCTTCTGGCTCTATTTTCCAAGTTGGCTGCTTTGCCAATAAGGTATTTCACATTTTCTTCCATTTTTTCATTTTTTTAGTTTGTTTGACTGATTCTTGCTGTCTCACAAAGTCATTAACTTCCATTTGTCCTGTTCTAGTTTTTAATGTGTGATTTTCTTCAGTTATCTTTTGTATCTCTTTTTCCATTTGGTTTATTCTACTGTTTAAGTAGTTGGTTTTTTGTTTTTTTTTTTTTCCCAGACAATTTTTTTCCTTCCTTTTCCAAACTCTCTAGGAAAAAAAAAATTTTTTTTAAAAAAAAGAATAGTTGAACAAGTTGTAGTATGTGATTGTGAGAAAATATGCTATAAGAAATGATAAACAGGATTGTTTAAGGAAAATTTGAGAGGATTTATATGAACTGATATAAAGTGAAGTGAACAGAACGTGGAAAACACTTTACACAGTAACAGTCAAATTTAAAGTTGCTCACTGTGAAAAACTTCACTACTCTGATAAAGACAATAATGATCCAAGACAATTCCAAAGGAATCATGTTGAAAAATGCTATCTACTTCCAGAGAGAGAACTGAAAAACTGAGTGCAGATTGAAACATTTTTAAACTTTATTTTTCTTGCTATTTTCTGTGTTTTCTTTTATAACCTAACTAATATGGAAATGTTTTGCATGACTTCACATTTTCTCCTTAGGAGAGAGGGAGAGAATTTGAAACTCAAATTATTGTTTTAAAGGGATATTAACAATTTTACAAATAATTGGTAAATAAATATATAAAATATATTTTTAAAAAGAAACAAAATGATATAGATTAGAGAGAGGAGTGGATAGAGATGCCATCTCAAGTTGTGGAAGTGAGCGTGAAAATGAACAAAATATAGCCTGAAGGGACAAGAGACTTGGGGAAATACATATATTTAACAGATAGTAGAAGCTCTACTTTGAGAGGGAATTTAAAAATGCTAGTGGTGATTTGTTAAGAAAGAAAAAATATCAAAAGCTACAAACTAAAGTTCTGGAATGTCAACACTCAGATTTGCGATAGCCTTATGCATCTGAGTTTATAAAATCATGATGCCATCATAATGACTAACACTTGTTTTATAAGTCACTTTATATATCCTATTTCATTTTATCCTTACAACAACCCACTGAATCAGGTGATATTACTAAACCCATCTTATAGATAAGGAAACTGAAATAGAGAAAGGTTAAATTAACAAGATTTGAACTTAGGTCTGCTTACTGAGCAAATCATGCTTTAGAATGTAATTTCTAATATCTGATTTTAGCATCTTATAACATTTAAAAGATCCTTCTTACATAAGATCGTGTTCAAAAAAATTAAGATTTTTTCATGCTACTTTCATGTTCTTTGACAGATTCAGACAGATTCAGATGGCTCTCTATCCATTATACAAAGCTCTTTATACCTCAGTCTTTCCCACCTTTCCATGTTTTCTACGTATTAGCTCCTCCATTCTAGAATGAATCCTTACTAGTATATTTACTGTTCCACGGACAGAACGGGCCATCTTCTATCTCCAGATTATTGTCCTTGCTGTGTCTGATGCCTGGAATGTTTTCCTTCTTCACTTTCACTTCTTTGGAATCCTGTGCTGTCTTCAAAACTCAGTCCAAGAACCAGCTACTACTTGAAACTCTTCTGATCCTCCCTTTTTCCCTACCCAAACTATGTGTTTGTAGTTCATTTTGTATATATTTTATATGTAGTTATATATTATTTCCCCACATTAGAATGTAAGTAGCTCTTGAGGACAAGGAATGATTCATTTTTGTTTTGTATTCCTAGGACACTGATCAAGCACATACTAATGTACTAGAGCAGTTCCTAGCACATAGTAGGTCTTCAAAATATGCTTGATTATTGATTATTAGTAATTTGATGATTAATGTTTGATTAACTAAACGGAAATGAATTTAATTGAATTAAATCATTTTCAGAGGAAGGAAGATGGAGTTGGGGACTTAACAGAGAAAGGAAAACAGAAAACAGAAGTTTTCTGAAATAAATTGCTACATGTCCAAGGTTTCAGGCTCTGATTGTTTTTGTTTTTTGGTTTTTTTTTTTTTTTGGCAAAATATTTTTGGTATATGTAAGCAAAGCTATCTAATAAATATATAATAAGAGCTTATTTCTCATAATTCTGATAGAACTTTCTAATAAAACTGAAAAATGAGAATACTTTGAGGTTGTTCAGTTATTTTAGTCACATCCAATTCTTGTGATACCATTTGGGGTTTCCTTGGCAAAGATACTAGAGTGATTTGCCATTTTCTAATAAATATATAATAAGAGCTTATTTCTCATAATTCTGATAAAACTTTCTAATAAAACTGAAAAATGAAAATACTTTGTGGCTGTTCAGTTATTTCAGTCATGTCCAATTCTTGTGATACCATTTGGGGTTTCCTTGGCAAAGATACTAGAGTGATTTGCCATTTTCTAATAAATATATAATAAGAGCTTATTTCTCATAATTCTGATAGAACTTTCTAATAAAACTGAAAAGTGAAAATACTTTGTGGCTGTTCAGTTATTTCAGTCATGTCCAATTCTTGTGATACCATTTGGGGTTTCCTTGGCAAAGATACTAGAGTGATTTGCCATTTTCTTGTCCAATTCATTTCACAGATGAGGAAATTGAGGCAAGCAGGGTTAAGTGGCTTGCCCAGAGTCACACAGCTAGTACTGGATTGAAATCAGGTCTTACTGACTCCAGACCAGCCTCTCTATCTAGTGCATCGCGTAGCTGCTCCTTGTCATAAGTTTAATGTACAGGATCCTTTTATTGGCATTCATACTGAGTCCTAATATATGAGAAGCATAGATGTCTACATAAAAAAGGAATCAACCAACTAATCAACATGCATTAACTAAGTGCCTACCATGCACAAGGCATTCTGCTTAGTGCTGGGAATACAAGAACAAAACTAAAAAACAGTCCCTGTCTGAAGGAATTTACATTGTGTTGGAGGGTAAAATAGGAATAACATCTATACAAATAAGGTCAGAGGAAATGTAATATTAGAAGGGGAAAAGAGAACCATATCCAGAGAGATTATAAAGGCCTATAGCAATAGCAAATAGGAGTACGAGTGTTAAAGATGAAAAAGGAATCAATTTGAGACATGGGGGACTGATAATTTGAAGTTCAGGGAACAATAGAGAATAAACAAAAGGGAGGAATATAAAGTCAGATTGAAAAGAAAGTCTGGAGCCAGGTCACTCAAGAGGACTAAATGTTAAGCTATGCTGTTTATATTTTGTTCTAAACAAAAAATAACTACCAGAAATTTTTGAGGGGGGCTGGGAAAGGATGTTGTGGGTGCAAAATTTTCAGAGCTATGTTTTATGAACTGAATTGGAAAGAAGAAAGGCTGGAAGTAGAGATACTACTAAGGAAAGTATTATAATAGTCTAAGAAAGAAATTATTAGAAATGTAAGTTATCAATAGCAATATTTTTAATCTATAAATTACTTCTAATTAGAAAATGCAAACTAAAACAATTTGGGGAGTCTACCTCAAGCCCATCAGAGTGGCAAAGGTTCAAAAAATTAGGCAAATGACAAATATTGGAGGGGCTAGAAGAAAGAAGGTATACTGCAGCACTGTTGATGGACCTGTGAATGGGAACAACCTTTTGGAAAATTTAGAATTATACACAGAAGGGTGAAATAGTCCATGTCCTTTGACCTAACTATACAACAATTAAATCTGTAATCTAAAGAGATGAAAAGATGAGTAAAATGTACTATATTTACAAAAATGTTTTTTGTGGTGGCAAAAAAATGGAAATTAAGGGGGATTCACATCAATTATGGAATAATTGAACAAATTGTGATACATGAATGTGATGGAGTACTATTATGCCATAATAAATAAGGAAATAGATTATTTTTCAAAAGACATGGAAATCTGGATATGAATTTGTGTAGAACAAAATAAACAGAATCAAAATAACAATGTATACTGTAATATCAATATTATGTAAAAGAACACTTTTGAGGACTTTTATAAACTCATAAAGGAGAAAAAAGAGCAGAATCAAGAAAACAAATTATACAATAACAAATAACTGAAGTTGTAAGAACTATGATTAATATAACAACAATTCATAATTTCAGAAAATTAGTGATGAATCAATACTATTCATTGCAGAGAAGTTGACAAACATAGAGAGGTGGATGAGGAATATATGTGTCTGTGTCAGTATTACATATACACATATGTGTATATATGTGTGTGTATATGTGTGTATGTATACAGGCATTGTTCAGAGGAATTTGTTGTTGGGTTTGTTTGTTTTTTTTACTAGAATAAGGGAGGGAAAGAAAACATATTTCTGTTTAATTTTTTTAAAAGGTAGGAGTATGTCACATGTTTTCAAATAAGATTATTGTCATTACTTTTACTTGTTTTAATCTGAAAATGTTCATAGTGTAAAAATAGAGTACATCAATAAAACTTTTCTCTAAGAAAAGAAATATGGGAACATATGAAGATTATATTGCACAGATAGAACTGACTAGACTGTAATTGACTGGCTCTAGAGAGATAAAGTAGGAAAGAACAAAAAAAGTCACAAACCTTGATTGGAACAATGAAAAGAAAATACAGATATTTGGAAGGTTGAGAATAGATGCAAATATAATGAGTTATATTCGGGGCATGTTGAATGAGATATGCTTATGTGATATTCAGCTATAATATACAGTAGGCAGTTGATAACACAAAACTGGAAATCAGAAGATATACGAGTGTTAGATATAGTTTTTCAAGTCACCAGTATACAAAACATTATAAAGCCATGGTAACTCACCAAGGCAATGAGAAGAGAGAGGCAGTCCATAGTGAGATGTGGACAATGGTCCAGCAAAAGAGACTGAAGAGGAGTCAGGAAGGTAAGAGGAGAACTAGGAGAGAAAATATCATAAAAGCCATGGAAGAAGAGAACATCCAGGAGGAGAAAGAAGTCTAGAATTCTAAAAGTTACAGAAAGGTCAAAAAAAATTTCTGAGGATTGAAAAAAAATGTTATTGGATTTAGAAATTTAGAGATTTCTTAAAACTTCCTTGAACTCACCTATTCCCCAAATTTAATAAAAGTAAAAAGGCAACCTGGGGACACATCTAGGGAGGGATTTCATTCATGAGCCCAGCATTTCTGTTTATACTTATCTTATAATTGCTTATCTCTATTCTTGAAATAGACACTTTGACAGGTTAAAAGTGGCTATTTCTCCATTCATTTTGCTTTAATCCTCAATATCCACTTCCTTAAGTGTGACAAGATAAGCAAAAGGAATTTATTTTGAGGATAAAAAAAAACAAAAGGATTAAAGATATCTAGTTGTGTTTTTTTTTTAATAGCCTTGTAATATCTAAGATATTTCAGTTTGGTCTTCTGGGAGAAGATTTCCTCTCATTCTATACAAACAAATTGTAGACAGATTTAAAATAGCATTAGTTGTCTCAAACCTGGGAACTCAGAGAAGTCATCATTCTTTCTCTCAGTTCGATAAACCAAAAAGCTCCTGGCAAACTATGAAATAACACATAATGAAAAGTAGATAAAGTCACTTATTAGGTTCCAATTTCTATACAAACAATACACCACACACATACACACATATGCATATATATACAAATACATGTATATATACACATACATGTTGTGTGTATGTGCATAACAATAACTGCATGCATATTTGGAAATAAAAATGACAATGACTAGTCTACTAACGACTAGCCAATTTTTTCCTCTCAACTTTATAAGATCTTATGATCTCCTCAGATAAAATGTAATTTCTATAAATAATAACTAGAATTCACAAAATGCTTTAGTTTGCAAACTACTTTATATATATCATCTCTTTTGATATCCATAAGATCCCTGTAATTTAAGATTTTCTATGTCAATATGCAGCTTTTAGGAATCTGTAATAATCAAGGATTATAGTGTAGTAGGAATAAGATCCTAACCTCTTCCCCTTTGCAAGTTATGTTATATTTTTTTTTTCTTAAAAGTCATTGAAACCATCCTTGACACTGGTTTGTTTCAGGGAGCTAAAGGCTCAAAATGTTGCTATCAGTGCCTGAGTATAAAATAGTCAGAAGGTACACACTGATGCTTGGCTGCTGGATCTTGATGGCTAACTCTAAGAGAGCTTTAGTTTCCTTAATGAACTTATATTTTTATTGGATATCTTTCTGCTATGGCTAAGTCGCTTTTTCTCCCTTATTCAATGACCTATAAGAGTGTCCTATTATTATAATATCCAACATAGACTTGAGTCAAACCTAACCTAGAATAGTAGGGACTCTAAAGTACTTAGTACAGTGTCTGACACATTTCTGTTATATCTGAGTCTTCATGACCCCATTTGTATTTCTTGGCAGAGACAATGGAGTGGATGGACATTTCCTTCTCCAGCTCATTTTATAGATGAGGAAACTGAGGCAGAGTTAAGTGACTTACCCAGGATCATACAACCAGTAGGTGTCTCAGGTTAAATTTGAGCTCATGAAGATGAGTCTTCTTAATTACAAGTTCAATGCTCTATCCATTGTACTACCTACTGCCTCTATTAGCATATAGTACTTTAAAAATGCTTTTTTTTCATATATCTATTCATTTCCCTACCCATGCCAATTCTACTTCCACATCTTTTATCTATCTCTTTTTTTATTCCCATTACTGCCACCAACACAAAACAGCTCCTGATTACTTCTCACCTATAATAGGTTTCTCTTCATTCAGTTTCTCCCTCTTCTTTATTCTTTCATTCACATGACTTCCAAAATAATATGCCTATTAACTCTACTATTCAAAAACCTTTAAGGGGCCCCCAATAGACTACAGAACAAGTCACAAGTTGTGGTCTTTGACAATTCATTTGTGTTCTTCTTTCCTAATCTCATATCATGTTCCATCTTGCATAGGATATATTCCAGCCAAAGTTGATGATGGAATATTTCTTCTGCTTGCATTGCCTTCTCCTGTCTCTGAATTTGCACAACTCATTCTTTTTACCTGAAACATACTCCTTCTACCAATTGAAATACTTCTCTCCATTCAAAGCTCAACTCTGGGGCCATCTCTTCCATGAAGGCTTCCTTAAGACCACAAGAAAAAAGGAAAGCTTTTCAAATTTCTCAGAGTCACTTTTATTGCCCTTTCTTTTGTGCTTATGACATTTGGAATCTTAAGTCATAATTTAACTACATATGTGTTATCTCTCATCAAATTACAATAATAAATTTTAAATACTAGCTTTTTTCAAAATATATACAAAGATAGTTTTCAACATTTACTCTTGCAAAACTTTGTGTTTCAAATTTTTCTCCCTCTCCCCCTACCATAGACAGCAAGTAATCTAATATAGGTTAAATATGTGCAGTTTTTCTATATGTATTTCTACATTTATCATGCTAAAAAAGAAAAGTCAGATCAAAAAGGAAAAAATGAGAAATAAGAATAAAAGCAAGCAAACAACAACAAAAAAGGTGAAAATACTATGTTGTGATCCACATTCAGTCCTGATAGACCTCTCTCTGGATGCAGATGGCTTTCTCCATCACAAGTCTATTGGAATTGGCCTGAATCTCTTCATACAAAATGTTTTTTTGTTTTTTTTTTAATCCACCACCACAACAGTAATAACAGGCATCATAGTCTGGAAGATATAATGCTGGACATGAGACCATGAAGATTTAGGTTTAAATCTGCTTCAGATATTTATTAATTGTATGATACTGGGCAAATCTCTTAAACTCTCTAGACCTCGGTTTACTCATCTGTGAAATGAGAAAGTCTCTAAGATACTAAGCTGTTAATTTTTTATTCTATGACTGTAAAAACACAGATGACTCACATTTATATAAAATCTTACAGATTAAAAACAAGGAGGCAAGGGAATTTATTATTTTCAGGGAAATACAAAGGTATTTCATGAAACCTAAGCTTCCCAGAAATAAAGGCCTAGCCCTTGAGACAGTTCCTTGTCAATACGACAGGGCATCAGGTCTGGGTTGGTGATTTCATTAGATGAGAGAATTAGGTCCCAGACAGGAAGTCTTTGGCAAGTCATTTGACTTCCCTGCTTCTCAACTTCCTAATCCATGAAATGAGGGGCTTGGACAGTCTCAGCAATCCCTTTATAAATCAGCTTTAAATTTATGAAGCTATGATTCTATCTCAAGTGGAAATTGTTTTTTTAAATTATTAACTGTTTTATATATGTGTGCATACACATATATATGCACAAACACACACACACATATATAGTTATACATATATACATATATATTGTGTTTTATACATATATAGATATATAATTACAAAATTTCAAATGGATGTGTGATCTATACCTAGAGGTTTGCTTCAACCATCACTACAACTCATCTATGCCTGTTTATGCAATACAAATCTCATCAATGTTCTTCCAAAAGGTCACCACAAAGGACTATCCAATGTGCTGAAAACCTTTATTATATATTTAAATATTATGATGGTACTAGTGGAACACTGTGGCCATCTACCTCTCATTCTTTTTTTTTTCCCTTTTAATGCTCATCTTTCTTCTCTCAATAATCTTTGATATTGTAAATAGTTCCCTTCTCCTTGATAATCTTTACTCTCTAGATTTTCAAGACACAGATCTCTCCTGGTTCTCTTCTTATCAATTTCCTTTACTGTATTGTCATTCGTGTCTTAACCTTCACTTTAGAGGTCCTCAAATACTTCCTTCCATATCCTCCCTTCTTTCTTCTCTCCTTTCTCTTGGTTAAAATTACCATGGTTTCAATATCACCCTTCTTCTGGTGATTCCTCAAACTGTATATCCAATCTTTGTTTCTTCCATGATTTTCAATCTTCTGAAATACAGGACCTTTGTTCCCACTTCTGTCTTCTGAGGCCATAAAGAAAAAGTCTAATTCAATCCCACACATACCTCAACAAGACCCTTAACAAACACTAGAAGACTATTAGTTCCTCCTGGGTTTTTCTTTTCTAAACTAATTATGTCCAACTGATTTTGGATTTTCAACTGATCCTTATAAATCATGAACCCAAGGTCTTGTCTATCCTGTTATCTTCCTTTGATCACTCACTTTTATAAACTATAATAACCCCTATGTTTCCAAATCATTGTCATGGACTAGAATTCTCACTTAAATGTGTATATTTCAGAGTTTCATAAACTCATCGATTCAGAAATGAATTGTTTGGTTTAACCTTCTACTCCCCTATCAGAACATATCTGTAGTCATATGATCTTCTATTTTTATAGCAGAAAAAAGTAACCCAAAACCTAGAGAAAATAAATGACTTGGAGTCACAACCTCAGTTAGCCTAATGTCACAAGCAAGTGCTAAATCCAGGTTTCAAAGAAAGGATCCTTGAGTGTGGGTTTGTAATTAACAAATGACACAGAAAGAATATTCGAATCAGTTATATCTTTGAAAACTCCATTTCTCTTAAGACTAAGGATTACCTACTTATCTCTAGTTTTTAGCAGTCTTTTCTTGGAAATTAGATGATTATTTGTAGGGAGCAAAGGAATCCTCCCAACCAACAAAGTAACTAATATTTATATTGCACTTTAAAGTTTGCAAAGCATTTTACATGTGTTACTTCATTTGGCCTCCACAATAAGCCTTTAAGGCAAGAGATATTATTATCCCCATTATACAGATGAAGAAATTGAAGCTCAAAGAGATTGAATGATTTATAGTTTCATACAATTAGTAAATGTCTGAGACATGTTTTGAACTCATCTTCCAGTCTCAAATTCCTATATTCTATCCATTGTATCACTTAACTGTCTCACTGACCTGTTATGGATTCAGTTATCAGCTTCTCAGATTCAGAAATTCAACCCTTTTACAGAGAATACCTTCTTTACTCCCATCCCAGAGTTTACTGCCCTCTTAATTGATAGCATTTCTAAAAGTATGGAAAGGAGAGGAAAAACTTTAATCAGTTATTCTATTTATTAGAACTGAGAGAAAGATGGCTCAGCAAAAGCTCTGGGGAAAATATTCGGATTATTGCCCACAGGCATGTATTGCCTTTTGGTACAGCCTTAGGTAGGTCCTCAGGTTGAGGAGACCACCCAAAAGATAGCTCCTCTGTACATTCCAAAAATAAGAGAATGTCATGACATGATTAAGCCACAAGATGTCATTACTGCTTCGCCCAACTCTGGTCTACACTACTGAGCCCCAAAAGATCATCAGCTCTGTTCCATAAGTACAGAACAATATTCCCTTCTCAGCAAATATTATTGTTCAGTCATTAAAATCATTCTTTACCATACTGTATGTGGGGTTTTCTTGGCAAAGGAAGGAAGGAAGGAAGGAAGGAAGGAAGGAAGGAAGGAAGGAAGGAAGGAAGGAAGGAAGGAAGGAAGGAAGGAAGGAAGGAAGGTGAGAGGGAGGGAGAGAAGAAAGGTGAGAGGGAGGAAGGGAGGAAGGGAGGGAAGAAAGAAGGGAAGAAGGGAGGGAAGGAAGGGAAGGAGAGTGGTAGGGGGGAAGGGAAGGAGGGTGGGAGGAAAGTAGTGAAGGAGGGTGGGAGGGAGGAAGGGAAGGAAGGAAGGAAGGAAGAGGAGGGAAAAATTGATAATGAAAGAAAGAGAAATGGAGGAAAACAGGGAGAAAGAATTAAAAGAACTAAGACATCCCTTATTCACAGATGTCCAGAATAATACCATATAATTGAGGGTCAGGACCCATCCAAAATAATAGTACATGTGTTCCCTTGATGCACACATTAGTTCAGAATAATTAATCAATGAATCAACAAGTTTTTCTATTAGGCAAATACCAAATAGGCTAAGCATTGTTCTAAACACCAAGGATACAAAGAAAAAATCACTTCCCTAAAAGAGGTTGCATACACAAATAGGTACAAAGAAGAAAAATATGAAGTAGATGGAAGAAAATCTTAAAGGGGAAGGCACAAGCAGATGGAAGGAATGGGAAAGGGGTCAGAAGATGGATTTTGATGTGAGTCTTGAAAAAGGCCAGGAATTCTAGGAATCATAAATGAAATTGGAATATCATTTACTGAATACAGCTAAGAAGCTGGGCTATAGAGTTCAGAGAGGGAAATAAAATGGAAGAAGATTAGAGAGGTAGGAAAGGGCTAGATTATGAAAAAATTTAAAGACCAAACAAAAGAGTTCATACAACACTAGAGCTAGTGGGAGGCCCTGGAAATTAAAGTTGGGGCAGAGATGATAAAATTAGATCAAAGCTTTAGGAAAACCATTATGTCAACTAAGTGGAAGATGAACTGGAGTAGAGAAAGACCTGAGATAAGGAAACAAAAAAGGAAAAAAAAATGTTATAATAATCTAAGAGAGAAGAAATGAATACCTAAACTATTATGGTAGTTGCCTGACTGGAAAGAAATGAGCCACAAAAGAGATCATAACAACTTAATAAAGATGAGATCTAGCAACTTCACAGATATATGGAGTGAATTAGAACTAGGAGAGGAGGAGAACCTTTATGTTGTGAACTTAGGTGAGTGGGAAGGTACTGGTCACCTCAACAGTAATAGAGCTCAAAAAAAGTGGGGGTTTTGAGTGAGAAAGATACTTTCTTCAATTTTGAATATATTAAAGACATTCAGATATTTAATCAAACAGGATCACAAGTAAAATGACAATTAAAACCCTCCCCTTTCCCATGCAAACATGGGTTATACTCTTTTCAAGTTATTATAACACCATGAATAAGGACACACACACATTTAGAGAATGTGGATGGAGGTCACATATGGAGGGACTATAAGTGGTTATAGAACTTGCATTGTAATGGAAAAATAGTTGAGTTTATAAATGGAGAACCAGGTGTCAATCCCTCTCTACCATTTGCAACATATATTGCCTTAGGCAAGTTGCTTAGCTGTCCTTATGTGAAATAAGGGGAGTTTGATTGTATAGCCACTGAGGTCACTTTTAGCTTTAGACCTATGATCTATTGCCCTGTGTTTAAGCAATCTGTGTGCCCAGGAAATATGCATGGGCACCTATAAAGGTCCTTGTTTTCTCTTACTTAGACTATTACAACAGCTTTCTAATTGGTCTTTTAGTTTCAAGTCTCCCCATTCCAATCCATCTTTCCATCTTCCATTCAGTTGCCTTTAAGCAAATTTTCCTAAAGTACCAGTCAGATCATATCACCCTCTCTCCACCCAAATAATCTCCAGAGACTCCCTCTTATCTCTAGGATCAAGTGTTAATTCCTTTGTTAGGTATTTAAAATCTTAACAATCTTGACCCTTCCTTTATTCTTTCCTCCACAGACTTTAGGACATATCTAATCAAATCAAACATATCTGGCAATCCCAGAATGTCTTTATATTATTATAAAGTTCTGATAAGGGTCAAGTCTGTTCTCCACTGCTGAGCTTATGCTTTATTGTATGCTGCATTTCTGTTGGACATATTTTTTTTTCATTACAATTCTGACACCAGATTCAGAGTCTGCCCATCTCAAAATGGCGCAATTGAGGAAGGATAATAAGGTTGGTTGGTTATTGTCCATTTTCAAAGAGGACCAAAATGACATCACACACTATACAGGGTATCTGATCAGACCAATATGAACTTGAAATGCTCAAATAGTCCATATGAACATTTGGGGTGGCTTCTCTAATTTTGTGCATTTTACATTACTTTTGGGCTAATTCAATTCTGCTCTGCTCATAGAGCACACCTTCCCTGATGAGGACACACCATACTGTGTGGTCTTGTTCCATGTCATACAATCCATTCTAAAGTAGAAAGACCTTAGAGTAAATTTCTGCCATATGACAGGCTTGAAAAATCTAAGGAAATTGAGACTTCAAGTATCTGGAGAAATGTCTTCAAGATATCTTCAAGTATCTGAAACTATGTCTATGGAAGATGAATCCATTCATTTGGCTTTAGAGGACAGAATCTGACATGATAGGTTGAAGTTGTAAAGTCGAGATTTTAGCTTTGATGTCAAGAAAGAAAAAAAATTTTGACATGAGAGCTGTCCAAAAAGTAGAATGATCCATGATGGGAAACAGAGGCACCCACATCCTGGTGTATCTAATCTATTCCACTCTCTGTTTCTTAGCCAGTACCAAATGGCTTTGATGACTACTGCTTTATAATGTACTTTTTAGGTTTGCTACTGCTAAGCCAATATCATTTATAATTTTTTCATTAATTCCCCTAATATTCTTGACTTTTTGCTCTTCCAGATGAATTTTGTTATTATTTTTTCTAGTTCTATAAAATAAAGTTTTGGTGGCAGCTAGGTGGTGCAGTGAATAGAGCACCAGCCCTGAAGTCAGAAGGACCTGAGTTCAAATCTGGTCTCAGACACTTAACACTTCCTAGCTGTGTGACCTTGGGCAAGTCACTTAACCCTAATTGCTTCAGCAAAAGAAAAAAAAATAAATATAAAATAATGTTTTGGTAGTTTCATTGGTATGGCACTGAACAAGTATACCAATTTAGGTAGAATTGTCATTTTCATTATATTAGCTTGGCCTAGCCTTGAACAATTGATTTTTTTCCAGTTGTTTAGATCTGACTTTATTTGTGAGAGAAATGTTTTGTAATTCTTGGGTTTGTTCTTGGCAGGTAGATACCCAAGTATTTTATTTTGTCTACAATAATTTTAAATGGAATTTCTGGTTCTATATCTTGCTGATGGGCCTTGTCAGTAATATATAGAAATGCTGATGATTTGTGTGAGTCAGGTTTCTCCACTCTTCCTGACTATTCTTGATGTTCTGATATCCCTACAAAAAGCCCCTGTACAATTAACCAGAATCTCAACGATGGACATCAATTTCTCATTTTATCTTATTCTATGCATTATCCCACTGCCTGGGACTAATTATCTCAGATTTCTCTTTCAGACCTCCTTTACCACATTCTGTCTCACTATTACTATATTTTCCATTTGACTGAAATCAAGACAATCCAGCTATCTCTAACTTTTATTTTCCTTTGTCCTCTTCTCAGAACCTACTAATTGTTTGACTGTGCCATCCTCTCAAGCTATCATTCTAGATCATTGAATTGGATGTGCAACTACAAAAGCTAGGAAGAGAACAAATTAAAAATGGATCTCATTCATTAACAAATGAGGTGAAAAATGAAATTCTGAAAATCAAAGGAGAGATTAATAAAAGTGAAAGTAAGAAAATTATTGAACTAATAAATAAAACTAAGAGTTGATTATGGAGAAAAAACCAATAAAACAGATAAATCTTTGGTTAATATTAGCTTAAAAAAAAAAAAGGAAAGAAGAAAAACAAATTACCAGTATCAACAATGAAAAGGGTGAACATACCACCAATGAAGAGGAAATTAAAGCAATAATTAGGATTTGTTTTTCCTAACTGTATGCCAATAAATTTGATAACCTAATTGAAATGGATGAATATTTACAAAAATATAAATTGCTCAGATTTACAGAAGAGGAAATAAAATACTTAAATAACCCTATTTTAGAAAAAGAAATTGGACAAGCTATCAATGAACTCTCTAAGAAAAAAGTTCCAGAACCAGATGAATTTACAAATGAATTCTACCAAACATTTAAAGGATTAGCAAAATTTCAGGATATTAAAAAAAAGGTACATAAATCATCAGCATTTCTATATATTAACAACAGAGCCCAGCAGTAAGAGATAGAAAATGAAATTCTATTTAAAATAACTGTAGACAAAATAAAATTTTTGGAATCTACTTATCAAGGCAAAGCCAGGAACTATATGAATACAATTGCAAAATACTTTTTACACAAATAAAAGCAGATCTAAACAATTGGGAAAATAACAATTGTTCATGACTAGGCCCCGAGGTAATATAATAAAAATGACAATTCTACCTAAATTAATATATTTATTCAGTTCCATAAAATAAAACTGCCAAAAATGATTTTATAGAGGTAGAAAAATAATAAAAATTTATCTGGAAGAACAAAAGGTCAAGAATATCGACATTGATGAAAACATACAATAAAAAGGTGTTCTACCCCCAAACCAGACCTAAATCTATTATAAAGTAGCAGTTATCAAACACATTTGGTACTGTCTAAGAAACAAAGTGGTAGATCAATGGAATAGGTTAGGTACACAATACATAGTAGTCAATGATTCTTAAATCTTTACATTTGCCAAATATAAGATTATTATTATATTTATTTGCTGTTCTAAACTGTATGTGTACTCTATTCCATTGTTCAATTTCTGAGACAATGCTAGATACTTTTGATAATGATTACCTTATAATATAGCTTAAAATCGAGTATTATTAAATCTTCTCTCTTTAAAATTTGATAATTTTATTGGAATGGCATTAAATATATAAATTAGGTTAAGTGAAATTGTGATTTTATTATATTAAGAATATGCCTACCCATGAACAATGAATAATTCTTCAGTTATTTAAATTATTGTGTTTTGATACTTTTGAATACATCATCTTCCTAGATATTCTCTCATTCCTTGATTTGGGGACTGCAATCATCTGACTTTCTTCTTACTTATCTGATTGCCACATTTCAGTATTCTTTGTTGATCAATTTGCTACTCCCTAAATATGTTTTTTTTCTCAGAATTCTATTCTTTGTCCTTCTTTTCTAAATGTACTCTCTTCCTTGATCTCACCAGCAGCTCCTATGCAGATGCAAGTGACTCTCACACATGTATGCATATGCACTATGAAATAAACTTAATCTGTCCCAATTTTCATTTCTGCTATACATTTTTACCCTAACCCTTCTAAAATATAATATTCAAATCGAAAAATCAGAATCTTTCCCATAAAACTCATCCCTTATACAATTTTCTTTATTTTTATTGAAAGCACTATCAAATTCTTAGTTACCCTAAGTCAGAATACTCCTTTGATCTTCTCTTGCTTTTACCTTCCACAATCAGTTACCAAGTATTGATAATTGGATACTCATAAGATTTCTCATGGGGAAGCTAGATAGTACAGGATAGAACATTGGGCTTATAATTAAGTAGATTCATCTTTATGAGTTCAAATCTGGACTCACACTAGCTGTGTGACCCTGGACAAGTCACCTACCCCTGTTTGCCTCAGTTTTCTTACATATAAAATGACCTGGAGAAGGAATGGCAAACCACCCTAACATCTTTGCTATGAAAACCTCAAAGGGGATATGAAGAGTTGAACATTACTGAAGCAAGACTAAACAAAAAACATCTCTCATATCTACATTTTTCTGCACTCAAATAGATATCACCCCAATTTAGATTTTAATCAACTCTCCCATGAAATATAATAATCTTCTCATCTAACTCCTTGCTTCTGATTGCTCCTATATCTAATTCATTCTCTGCACCACCAATAATACAATATTCTTAAGCATAGACCTAAAAGTATTATTTCTCTGCTCAAAAGGTTGCCTACAGGATAACATATAAACCTTTTAGTCTAGGGTTTAAAGGTCTTAGTAGTATGTCTCCAATCTAACCTCCCAATTCCCATTGCTCTGCTAACTTCCTCTATATTCTAGGTAAATTACACTCCCATCTTACCTTTACCTTTCAGAAATATTACATTCCTATAAGGTCTTCAAAATCATTACTTTCTATGAAGCCTTTGTAAGTTCGTCTAAGACAAGATTGTCTTTTCCCTTCTTTTGTATCCCTAGTGCTTAGATAATTCCTGGCACATAGTAGACACTTAACAAAGGTTTATTGGTTTGTTAGTGCTTTTTCCCTCCTAAAAGCATTTTGCAGTTACTTTTCTGTGTACATGTGATTGCAGCTCTAAAGCTGAAATGGATCTCATTTATTAACAAATGAGGTGCAAAGAAATTATGTATCTTGCTCAGAATCACAAGATAATAAGTACTAGAGACAGGATTCGAACCTAGATTCCCTGGCTAGGTAGTATTCTTTCTATTTTATGTGATTGCTTCTCAATACATATTACATTCTCCCAGTCGGATATAAATTTTTCAAAGGCAAAAACCATCTAAATTTTGCCTTTGTTTCTCCAGTTCCTTACATAGAATAGGTGTATAACATTCCTTTTGAAATATCCTCCAACTCACATTGACAGTCATGGTTTGAATCCCCAAGGGATAGCCTGCTCTCTCCAGCTCCAAGGGCAACTCTGTGAGTGGCTATCCTCTATGATTGTATTTCCCCTCAACAATTAGCCAACAGACCCAACTAACTCTTAGAAAAGGCATTTTCTAAAACAGCGTAGTAAAAATTCTAACTATCAAACATCAGTATGGCAAAAAATTCAAATAATATCCCTAATAAAAGTGGGCTTCAACATAGAGTGCAGTGATAGTAGTAAGGTATATATTTAGATAAGACAACTCACAACTCTGATATTGTAAAGGCTAAAAGTCCATTCTCTCTCTCATGCCTCTAGACATCTCTAAGCTTCATGACATTTCTAGAGTCCTAATTGATTCAATGTCTCTGCCAAGCTGATTGCTCAGCTATTTTCCAAGGGTTTGTCACTCTCTGTATTAAACACTCTTCTCTGTTACTAGAGATCCTATATTTTAAGTCACTTCTTCAAGTGACTGTCTTAACTGTCTGTAGTATGAGTCTCTGATCCCTCTGTGTGTCTGAAATGTTCTCAAATCTATAAACTCTTGGGATGCTTAACAGGGTGCCTCCCTCTGGCAAGTCACTGCTAGACGCTATGACCAAGGTAGGGGGAACTGGGAAGAGAAATGCCCTTTTATGTCTCCTCTAGAACCTACACTCTCAGAATTGAACCCTATCCCATGTCTGATGCCAGAATTTGTTTTGCTTGACTCTACATATTTGTAATGGGTTTTGTTCTTCTTCCTTTCCCGGTGGGTGGTGGAGGAGTTACAAGGGAGAGAATTCAGAACTGAAAATAAATAAAATGGAATTGAAAAAAATAAGAATTGAATCCTATCTGTAAAGCTTATTTGAAGTCTTGTTCATTCAATGAGTTTGCTCCCAAAATGTGTCATACATCCCAAAGAGACAATGAGTTTATTTGAGATAGCTTAACACCTTATTACTCTTATTATATTTCAAGGCTTCTATTCTGGGATGAGGAGAGGATTGATCAAATATCAACGTCATTCTTCATATGTACTTAATCAATGTTAAATTGAACATAAAGGACTCTTTGGAGTTTGGATGAAAGTCTGGGTATGCACAAGGGATGAGGCATTAGACTTGAAATCAGGAAGACTCAGGGTCAAATCCTGCCTAATAAACTTGTTAGCTATATGATTTTAGTCGAGTCACTTAATCACTCTAGATCTCAGCTTTCTCATCTATAAAAGTAAGAAATTTAATTTGATGATCTCTAAGGTCCCCTTCAGCTTTAAAATCCATAATAGTGTAATATCTTGGAATTTTTTTTTTGAGTTCTGTTTATGACAGATGCTGGAGCAGTAAAATGTTATGCAGATCAGGAAGGCGTTTGTGTTGCTAGCTGTGTAAACTTGGTATGGGCTCCCTTTTCTGAAGCATACAAAGAAATGGCAATATTGCAGAGTTTAACTTAGTTTGGCTGTGAGTAGTCCAGCTCTCTGGCTATGAGCTGGTTGCCTAGGAAACCATTTCAGGCTAAGATCGGACCTGGATGGTTTCTCAATTGATTGGTGGAACTGGGAGCAAAGTTTGAAATGAAAGATATATATATATATATATATATATATATATTCAATGACCACTAAATAAATAAATAAATAAATAAATAAATAAATAAATAAAGCAACTGGATGATACTGAACCTCAAACTGCCTATATTATCCTCAAACAACTTAGTTAGGAAAGAAAGTGCTAACCTTCCTGCCAGCAGCCCTTGGGCAGCTTGTTATGTCCTTAGAATAAATGTGTTTCAAGCTGTTATTTCTTAAAACATACTTTATGTCCTTAAAGGACTTAGAAGCTGTAAAACCTGTATCTAGTGGTCAGCATAACTCTAAAAACTCTGAAAGAAGAAATTATCAGCCTAGAAGATGAGAGATTTTTCTTCCTTCCATATGCTGGTATATTTGGGAAATATTTTAATTTGGTCTTATCCTAAGATGAGACCATTTTGTCACAGTAAGTTATCTGCTGTGGAATCTCTTCTTGTTTTCTTTCCATGGATTCTTGGGGATATATAGATATAGATATAGATATAGATGTAGATATAGATGTAGATATAGATATATACACTATTTGACACTTCCATTGTTGTTGTTATTTTGTTGTTTTTAATTGTGCCCAATTTTTGGCTTTCTTGGCAAAGATAATGGAGTAGTTTGCCACTTCCTTCTCTGGCTCATTATACAGATGAGGAAAAAAAGGCAAAGTTATGTGACTTGCCCAGAATTACAAAACTAAAAAGTGTCAGGCCAGATTTGAACTCAGATCTTCCTGACTCCAGGCCCAGTGCTCTATCTTTTGTCCCACCTATATACCCCTGTTTGAAATTCCTCCTATGGTCCATAGTGATTCCTAAGGTCCTAAATTCATGTTACCATGTCTTATTCTTTACCCATGGATGGAAAGATCAACGGACCTGACAGAGTCAAGGCTGCAAATCTCTGGGCTACCTTAACAGTAGAGGAAGAGTAGTCAATCTATTACAAAAAGCTGTTATCTAAAAATTAGTTCTGCAATGTTGATAAACATACAGGGAAAGAAATTACTTTTGAGACCATTAACTCCAAATTCCTCATTTTACAGATGAGGCTATTGAGTAGCCAAGAACGGAAGCAACATGTCCATTGTCCGCCAAATGGCATTTGGGATTTGAATTTATGCCATCTGGATGGAGATTCAGGGCTTTTTTTCATTGTCCACAGACACATCATGACAGTAGTGGCAAGGCAGTACTTAATGAAAAGACAAATTATTTTTGTTTGATCATTCTCAGTTGTGTCCAACTCTCTGTGACCCTATTTGGGGTTTTCTTGGCAAAGATACTGAAGAGGTTTGCAATTTTCTTCTCCAGCTGAGGAAACTGGGGAAGCCAGGGCTAAATGACGTGCCCTTTGTCACACAGCTAGTGTCTGAAACCAGACCTGGATCTGGATATGGACTTATCTGCATAGCAAATAAGATTCAGACTGGACCTGTGATTTCAAGGATATACGAAATACCAAGAGAAGGAAATCAACTTTATCGAAGCGTATATTCAGATCCTCTGTAACTTAGAGCCTTAAAGATTTGCCTAAAGTGCTGAGAAATTAAATGACGTACTCAGAGTCACACAATAAATTTCAATGATAAGATTTGGACACCGGGTGACCCTAAGGCCACCTATCTATCTACTACATAAAGCAACTACAATACATAAAGAATAATACTATAAAATGATTTGTCTAAATGCATCTCTCTTAGATTTTTCTTAAATATTATTTTTTGAGGAGGTGGAAAATAAGTTGGAAAAGACCTCATCCCTTAAGAAAATTTTAGCTCACTAATCCATAATTTAGCTGAATGACCTTATTAAAAAACATTTGGCACTTCTGTTTCATATTTGAGGTGGAATTAATAAAAACAGTTGAAAAAGATAGGAGATGTGTGCAAAAGCTTTTGTAGCAGCCCTTTTTGTAGTGGTAAGGAACTAGAAACTGAGTGGATCTCTGAATGGATCAGTTGGAGAATGGCTGAATAAGTTATGGTATATGAATGTTATGGAATAATATTGTTCTATATGAAACAATCAGCAGAATGATTTCAGAGAGGCCTGGAGAGATTTACATGAACTGATGCTAAGTGAAGTGAGTAGAACTAAGAGAACACAGCAATAACAAGATTATGAAACGATCAATTCTGATGGATGTGGCTTTTTTCAACATTGAGGTGATTCAGGTCAATTCCAAAAGACTTGGAAAGGAGAAAGCCATCTGCATCCAGAAAGAGGACTATAGGGACTCAATGTGGATCACAACATAGTATTTTTATCTTTCATGTTGTTGTTTGCTTGCTTTTTATTTTCTTTCTCATTTTTTTCCTTTCTGATCTGATTTTTCCTATGCAATGTAATTGTGGAAATGTGTATAGAAGAATTGTACACGTTTAACATATATTGGAGTATTTGGTGAAAGAGGGAAGAAAGGGTGGGAAAAAATTTGGAACACAAAGTTTTTTAAGGATGAATGTTGAAAACTCTCTTTGCATATATTTTGAAAATAAAAAGTTATTTTTAAAAAGGAAGAAAGAAGTGTGAGAATCAAATGAAGGAACAATTGTGAAGGGACTTTAAAAAATAAAAAAAGCCTCTCATAGATATAGTGACTTCCTTCTGCTGTTATTATGTACAAGATAATACAAAAAAAAAAAGTTTAGGTGTATACTGTATGCAAAATACTGTACCAGGTGATACAAATCTCTCAGTAGAATGTAATTGTTTTTGTAGATGGAGACAGTTTCATTTTTGTCTTTCTACCCCCAGTGCCAAACACAGTGTCTGCTGCTTAGGTATATCCAGGAAACATGATTCCTCCTTTCAAGGTACAAATAGTCTAATAAAGGGATAAGATATCAATAGAATGCACAGCCTTATGTCATAAGCACTGGAAAATTAGCAAAACCTAAGAGAGAGAGGTTCATTGCCAAACCAAGGACTTAATGTTCATAAATTATTTGGAGTTTCCTTTTTCTTTTTTTCACTTACCAGATCCAATACAATTCCATTCAACAAGCATTTATTGAACACTTACTATGTACGAAATATTCACTGCTAGATATTGAGGTAAAAACAAAAATACAATAGTTTACATTTTGCCCTCAAGGAGGTTAGATTCTATTGGAGGACAATGGATATATGCAGAAAAAAAGTGAATGCAAAATAAATGCAAAAGATATAGAAATCAACATGAGGGATGGGGAAAATGTTAGCAATTGATATAAAGGAATTAAGAAGGGCTCCTTGTAGGATGTGATCTATGCTGAGTCTTTAAGAGTGCTAGGGATTTCAAAAGACAAAGAAGAGTCTCCCAAACTAGGAAAGTCTGCCTAAGCAAAAACAGAGAAAAAAGACTTAGAATGTCTGGTACGAGAAGTATTTGCTGTTATGTAACCTTGAAAGAAAAGTTAAAATTTTGCTTCAGCAGGAGACTCACACCTGAGACTGCATTCAAATTTCCTTTGTGTTCATTCGGTGACTTCTTACTCCCTCCAAAGAACAGGGCCAATTTCCTACCACAGCTGGCTTATGAGGAGTAAGAGAGTGAGAAACATGTTTACTTTCAATGGGACACAGGATAAAATTCCAGCTTTGTCAAACTTGCTTTGACTTTTTTTCCCTTTCCTGATGGTTTTTCCTATTTCTGCCTGCTTCATTATATCCTATCCTAATCCAGGCCTTATAATTAAAAGACTTCATCCGGCCTTGAGCGAGTAATTTGATAGCCACAGAAGTAGTTTTTAATGTCTGACTGATTACTTCCCAACCACCCTTTGCCCTAGGCCATATTTAAAGCCAAAAAAGCCACAAACCAGGCTTACTCTCAGCAAGTTTCCCTGTTGCCAATTTGGGGTAAGCATTGCCATGGTTCTCCCACCTCATTAGATTAACTGCTCAGGTTCATATTGCCTACTAACAGTTTCCAGCTGACAAATGGCTCTCCAGTCACTAATGTTCTTTGCTCTGCTTAGGAGAGACAGTCTCTTGAATGCCAATGATAGAATTTCATTCCAAGGCCCTACACTGGCCTTTTCAGTTCATTGGGTTTCAGTCTTATTCACTGACATCCTGGTGACAGGAAATCACAAGTCCAGAGCTGGCTACTTCTGAAGTTTTGATATTTAGGGGAGTGAGTTAATTTTGTCCTAAAAATCTTTAATTTCTGTCTTCACTTTAAAAAAAAAATCTAGCCCCAAATCCATTCATTTTCCTGAAAATTAAAGTTTCCTTTCAATATCATATAATCCTTACAATCAAAAAGTATTTATAAAGGGATTACTATGTGTCAGACACTAAGCAGTGAGAATAGAAAAAATAAAAAACAAAAACTTCCCGAACAGCAACAGTATACAACCTAATGGAAGAGACCACATGCAAATAACCAGGTACATCCAAAATGAATGCAAAGTAGATGAAAGTTAATATAGGAGGGAAGGCACTAGAATTAAGGAGCAATAAGAAGGTCTGTTGGGATTTGAGGCTACAGATGGAATGTCTTATTTAATCAATTGCAAGTAGGCCAATGTAGCCCGGTATAGAATGGAGCAGAAGGCAGAAAAATATAAAATGTAACAGAAAAGTAGGAAATATTAGCAGAAAGAATGCTGCATTTGGTCTCAGAGGACCCGGGTTCAAATCATCACTATGCTATTTGCACAACCTTGGAGAGGTCACATACCTCAGTTTCCTCAGCTATAAAATGAGAGGATGAGCTAGGTGATTTCTAAGATCCCTTCTCATTCTAAATCTACATTCTTTAATGTTAGCTACAATTAAAAATGTTACCCTCGTTAGAATAATCACTATTTTGGGAGGTGGATGTATTTTGTTTTGTTTTTATTTTTTAAGTTCCAGAAATCAGGATCAGAAGACATGAATGTTTTCAATTTACCCAATTTATCTATCTTTAAAATGAACAAGTTTAGGGGGCAGCTAGGTGAGGCAATGGATAGAGCACCAGCCCTGAAGTCAGGAGGACCTGAGTTCAAATGTGATCTCAGATACTTCCTAGCTGTGTGACCCTGGGCAAGTCATTTAACCCCAATTGCCTCAGCAAAAAAAAAAAAAAAAAAAAATCAACAGGTTTATTTTGATGACATTTTTTTGGACTGAATGTATGTTTTCATTTTATTTGTTTCGGGATCTCTTGATAAGGAAACTTCCCTTCCTAAGGCAGATCACACAACTCCTTAGTAACTTACTGTCTTAATAACTGCTGGACAGTGAAAAGTTAAGGGACTGGTCTGGAGTCATATGATCAATATTGCTCACGATTCTAGGTCTTCCTGATTCTCTATCCAACACTCTGCCTCTCTTGGCTTGATGTAGAATACAGTAAAGATTCAGAAAAATCCAACTTTTGAACATATGTAACATGACATTTTCTTTGGTTAAAATCAACTGTGCAAACAGCATTTTGCCGTAGAATTAGTTTGTCAGTTTTTAATGCTGCTGGAGGGTAGAAGTTTAAAAATGAAAAATGACTTGGAAGCTAGGGGAAAAGTTCATGACCAAACATGGGATAGAGGGGAATCAGAAAAGGTAAAATGAATAACTCTAATCACATAAAATAACAACCTTTTTGTACAAAAAGAAAGCCAATGTAGCTAAAATTAGAAGAGAAGCAAGTAAGTACCTTGGAGGGGAGGAAGGGTGATGGAGGGAGGAGGGTAATCTTTGCAACAAGTTTCTTGGATAAAGGTTTCATTTCTAAGTTAGAGAACTGATTTAAATTCATGAGAATAATAATCATCCCCCAGTTGATAAATGGTCAAGGGATATGAACTTTTAATTTTTCAGAGGAAGAAATACAATCTATTAATAGTTGCACTAAATCACTAATAATTAGAGAAGTACAAATTTAAATGATCATGAGATTCCACCTCAAACCCACATGATTAACAATATTGGTGGGGGGCAGGAAGGGAAGAAAATAACAAATGCTGGAGAAGCTGTGAAAAAACAGGTACATTAATGCACTCACTATTGGCAGAACTGTGAATTGTTCTAGACTAAAAAGATCAAAGAGGAAAGGATCCATATGTGAGGGAGGAAAATTGTAGCACCTCTTTTTAAATGGCAAAGAATTGCTACTGAGGTGGTACTCATCAAGTGGTAAATGGTTGAACAAGTTATAATTTGAGTGTGATAAAATATTATTGTGTTATAAAAAATAATAAAGGATATTGTTTCAGGGAAATCTGAGGAGATTTGTATAAACTGATGCAGAATGAAATGAGCCACATTAGGAAAGTCATGAAAACAATAATAACAATATGGTAAAAGACAAACAATTTGGAAAGACTTAAGAACTCTGATCAATGCAATGCTCAAATTTGGTTCCAGGGAACTCAAATGATGGATTCAGTACAGACAGGCATTTTTTGGATATGGCCAAATAAGAATTTGCCTAATGAACTAAGCATCTTTATTACAGGGTTTTGTTTTGTTTTGTTTTTCTTTCTTACTCACTGAAAATAGGGGAGATGGGAAGGAGAGAAGGTACATTTTCTTTAAGTAAACAAGTGTTTGCATGTTTATGCCTCCTCGTGTTTTGCTTTTGATTTTTTTGGGGGGAAGAGAGATGTAATGATTGACAAGTGGGGTGGGAAGAATGCAGAGAAATTAGATAAGTTTAGAGCCTGTCAAGTGTCTCTGCCTCAACTCTTTCCACAAAATTGAATGTGAGCATTCAGCAGATTTTACTGACTATTAAAGTCAACCAGTCTTTAATTTAATAATCCAGTGAGTGGAAAAGAACCCTTCATTGGTTTGCAATAACTCTCTACTACTCCAATCCAATTTGCTCCTTCCCAGAAATAATCCCTATTTGGATCCAGACCTGCAAAAACAATGAGTCAAATACCACACATCTCTTTGCCCTGGGGCACTTTTGCTCATTTGTTTTGCTTTGATATGGACAAAAGGATTCAGACTAGATTTAAGAGAGCTCAAGGGGGGGAAATACAAAGGGAACTAGACAAAAAAAGACAAGACAGGAGGAAAATAAGCATGGAGAGAGAATCTCTCTTTATACTTTGCCCAGCTCTGGAATTCAGAGAGATTAAGGCATGTCCAGAATTGTACTCATCTTACTCATAAAATTTGTCCCTCGACCAGAATCTTCTAATTCAATTAATGACAACTGTCACCTAGGTTCTTAAATTCAATTTGACTTTGACTCTTTCCTCTCCCAAACACTTTATTTCGCCTCCAAAATATCTTTTATATTTGTCCCCCCTGTATTCCTTCTGTAACAATCCTAATTCAGACATTCATTCCTTCTCTTCTAGATTCTCATAACAGCCCCCAAAATTTGTTTTTTATCAATTTCCACAAGCTCAAGAAACCATTATAGCACACTCCTCTACTCAAAAATCTTTTGCAGTTCCCTACTGCCTCCTGAAAAAAATATAATAAAATCATGATTTGGTTTTATAATCTTACTCCAAATTACCTTTCCAATTTATTTTGTACTTCTCTATTTCATGTGCCCTCCACTCCAGCCAAACTCGGCTACTGTCCATTTATTAGCTGGAGTCAAGAATATTTGAATTCAGTTTGCTCTCACTAGCAATGTGACCTTGGGTAAGTCCCTTAACATTTGTTTACCTCACTTTCTTCAGCTGTAAAATGGAGATAATAACCACATCTACATATGGGGTCAGGATAGCAAGATTTAGTTAAATAAACATGTGAAATTCAAAATAGCCATTCTCTTTGCCAAAAGGAAGGTTTATTTAGAAGAAGAATTTACAGAAAAAATAATATAAAATAGGCACCAGGAATGATAAAATATAAAATAGAGTTGAAAGAACATATACTTAGAGAGGAAAGGAATTTGGAAAAATCCATTAAAGGAATATGCCATTGACTGGCAAGTTAGATCCATAGAGGAGTTTAGCAGACTAACCAGAGTTAGCCAGAGTAAGGAGAAACATACCATTAAAGGGAAGGCACTATGAGGGAGAGAGAGTACTCCATAGTGGGCTTAGTCCTAAAAGAAATTTAAGTTCTTCATAAATAGATCTTTTATAGGGGAAAAGCCTTGTTGTTTCTCAGGTGCAAAGGCATGGAACTCAAGAGGGAGAGTCAGAGAGCTAGAGAGAATGCACCTGGCAAATCAGGTCCCTGATCTATCTAAAGATGTGCTGATCAATATAGTCTGGGAAAGCTAATTTCCTTTTTGTATGCAATTTTGGTTGATAGAGTTAACATTATGACTGTCTTAACTTATGGTAATAAGATAGTCTGGAAAAGCTAAGTTTCATCAAGGTTGTCTCAAAAGTTGTGAATATTTTTAAAGATTTTAACTGGATTGGAGACAGGATGGATGAATTAACAATAAGCTCTGATTTCACATTCATTCATTCTATACAAACAGGATTTGGGCTTCTTCCTGACAGGAGAAGATAGTTCACATCATACATTTTATACACATACACATACATATATCATTATTATTAGTAAACATCTGTTCTTTTTGCTTGTATTGAAGAGGCCATTATGACCCAGTCAGATGATTAGAGCTCAGTAAAATGTAGTGAATTCAGAAAGGAGATGTTGTTTCCCAATGGAATGGGACTTTGAAGTTATTTTGATTGAATAAATTCACACAACCCAAAGTGATCAGAACCAGGAAAACAATGTATATAATAACAACAATATTATGTGACAATTAGTGATGATAGACTGATTTAACTCTTCCCAGCAATACATTGATCCAAGAGAATTCCAATAGACTGACAATAGAAAATGCTATCCATATTTAAAGAAAGAACTTTGGCATCTGAACACAGTTTGAAGCATATGAGTTTCACTTTTTGTTTTCTTCTTTTACATGTTTTTTTCCTTTTATTTTGATTCTTCTTTCACATGCCTGTACATATATAATCTATATCAGATTGCTTGCTGTTTTAGGGAGAAGGGAGAAAAAGGAGGAAACAAGAAAATTTTGGAACTCAAAATATTAAAAATCAATGTTGAAAACTATCTTTACAAGTAAGTGAAAAAATAAAATGTTATTGAGTGGGTGGAAAGAAGGGAAAAAAAATCCATACTAATCATACCTCTTAAACTAACGAAAAGAGTACAACTATCTAGAAAGAGGCAAAGCTTAGGGGATAGGAGATTACCAGCTCTTCAAGATCCACAGAGTTCCTGACACTTTCCTGGAGCTCCCTTTGATGTGAGGTAATACTGTATATAACCATCAAGCTTCTTAGCAGGCATTTCTTTTGGTGATGAGTATCTCTGTAGTGACTAACAGATCTGATGACTTGTGAAAAAGTTGCAAGGCCTGAGAAACCCTAAGGCTGCCTAGCATAGGAAGTGCCATAAACAATGCTAATCAATAGCAGTAATTTAATACTGATTCTGTTGATCTGTAAACTGGAGAACACAAGGATAAGAACTGCTCCACCCCATCACTCCACAATTGTACCTCAAAACCATCATATTAGCATATCAACCTAATCTTGGTTTCTCTTTCCGGTAAAATTATCTCCTTGATTCTGACTCTTTCCTAAATTCTTATGGAACTTTAGCTGTTAACTTTATGTTGCTGTTTGTTTCTATTTGCTAAATTCCCTTGGAAATTATTCCATCATCTAGTAAATCTTTCCCTCAACTTGGAAAATGAGTGTGAGAATTCTTTTGCCAAACCCATGATACTGACCAGGTGGATCCTAATCTTGTTAGGGTGTCTTTCTCCTCCATGTAGTGGTCAAATATACATTTCTTCTCCCCTGCCTTCTCAAGTCTGTGCTGTTATCCTTTGTAGCTTTAACATGAGGCAAAAATACTTTGATTGATTTAGAGATGATTTTATTAAATTAAATAATGTCAAGAAAAAAAAAGTCAGCCAAAATGATAATGGAAACTATAGGATAAAAGTCAATGTTATCAGTGTAAGTATATATGGAGTAGAAAGAATGCCTATTTTTGGATTCAGAAGACGAGGGTTTTCATCATAACTTTGTTGTCTACAATCTGTGAGAGCTTGAGAAGGATATTCAGTAGGGATCAGTTTTCTTATGGGTAATGGAATGGGGTTGGCCTAGATGGCTTCAAAAATCTTTAAAAAAAATTTTATGGCTTACTTTTTTTTTATTTTATTCTAAATTCAAATATAAAAGAGCATTGGTATAGACACAGCAGAACATAAAAAGATTATAACTAAAACCATGCATTTCCATTTCATACCAGGTTTTTTTTTTTTTAATTTAAAAAAGGTTACAACAAATTCTTACATTACTTTCAAAATTTTACTTACTGTCTGCATTCCCTTCTGTTTTCCTCTTATGTATGTTTAAAATAGTGTTTCAATGTATTTGATTTTTGGCAAAGTTATTGCTAACCCTTCTCTCCTATGCTTTCCCCAATTAAAACCTAAAAGAAAAAAAAATCCTTATAACACCTAAATATAATTAATGGGAGGTGAGATGTTGACTTTCAAACAATCTCAAGTTTGTTTCCCTTCCAGAATGAATCCAAGTCCTTAAAGAAGTTCTGTGATTCTGGAACACCACCTTAACCATTGATGGAGTAGGACAAGAAGTACCTGGGGCAGAAAAAATAATGGTATGGTTTATAGGAAACTATGAGTCCTTTTTATTTTTTGCTCATTTTTCTGTGGAGTGAAATAAGATTATATTAGTATCTAAAATGTATTATGAAATGGGTGTTGACATGGGATCTGTAGGTCCTCATGTTCATCTGTAGCAATGTAGACATTAATTATATTTCCAGAGGAAATTCTTGGGGAGGGGAGGGGAGAAGGGAGTGAACAAGCCATAGCGAGACTGATAAGAAGCCCTCAAGTTTGAACACAATATTTGTAAAATCAGAGCTTGGAGGTCTGGGAAATGGGCTCCACAATTTAAGATACACAAATTGGAACATACAAAGAATAAACCTTATATAAAGTCTAAATTTATAAATGTGCTTGAAAACCAGGTTGAAAATGATAAAATGTCATAAATGAGGATGATCTCATTTATTTTCATTGCAGTTTCTAGATGAATGTTAACATTCTACAAGTAGGGAAATTTTGCCTTCAATTACTTATGCTATCTGGAGTCCACTTGAAATGGAAAATGTTCATTCTTTGTTTTCAAAGAGGACCAGTAACATTATGGGATGATGTCCTGACTTCTACATGAATTGGATTTAAGGGAGACAGTTGTACAAAACTGACAAATTTACTGTCTCTTCCAGACTCATCAAAGTCCAGCGGCAGGACAAAAGTCAAAATGATTGATGATTGCTCAGGATGCATTAGATGATATTGAGACCTTTAATGTCTGACCAACATCTAAGCTTTCAACAGGGCTTGCTTCAGCTGCTTTCATGGTCTGTTGGGTAAATTGCCCTCATCTGCCCATTCCAGAGAGGGGGAAGACTCATATGCTTAGGGGTAGACATCCACCTAACTTACCAACAGGTTTGAAGTCTATAGGTTACCTATCCTTAACCTTTTTTAGTCTACCTGCCAAGATATTTTTAGCAAGATGACTGCTGTTCCAGCTACAGCTTCTTGGAGCCATAGGTGATTAGGATGACAGGGGAACACCAAAGGTGGATAAGCAGTTCTGAAGAGTTCAGCAAGTCCTCAAGCCAGAAATGCTAATCATGGCTAGAAGCAAGCAAATCCAAATCTAATTCTGCTTTTTTTTCTTTCTTTCTTTCTTTCTTTCTTTCTTTTTTTTTTTTTTGAACAAACAATCAGCAAACATTTATTAAGACTCTGCAAAGTGGTAGGTACTAGGCTATTCTCTAGAGATACAAAAAATACATAAATAAAAAAGGGGAAAATCGCTATGCTCAACGAGCTTTTGTTTTCATGGGGGAGATAGCACTTAAATAAACACATAAGATTTATTCTGAGTAAAGGGCAAAGCACTAGTAGCTGGAGAAAATGGAAAAAGTTTTTTCACTCTCAGACTTCACCTTCAGGTACCTAGGTTCAATTAGACTGTCCCATGATGCTCTTGACTCCACCTTGAGGCAGTAATTGAGGCACCAAGAACCAGGGGAAAGAGGACCAGAGGGAGGTCCTTGCTTCCCATCCCAGCACAGCCATGCTTGTGCCAGAGTGCTGATGACAAGTAATAGCATGGCACCTTTCCCAGTTCCAGACCACACTGGGATCACTGAATGCACATATAAATTATGCTTCTTCACAGATGAGTTTCTAGGAATATTTTTGTTCCCTATTTTCATTAGTTTGTACTTCCCTACTGAGATTTGTATGACACTTGCTTGCCCATAGGAGATTTGATACAGCTGTTCCAACAAGGACATCAAATATCTGCTTCTGGCTTTCAGCAGCTAAATGTACATTGTTCTTCAAAAATTTACCTTTTTTTTCCCCTACCAAAGCTCTCTTATGTTCACACCTGAAAAACTACAATACCAAAACTCAATGAATCATCCCAGTCTTTAAATGGAGGTAAAACATGCTTCAGAATCAAACATCAAAAGAGAGAAGCAACATAGGATGGGTAGAAAGGCATTGAATTTTAATTTACAGATATGGGTTCAAATTCTAAATGTCATGATTAATACCTATGATCTCTTGAACAATTCACTTTAATTTTGCTAAGTCTCAACTTATTGATCTCTAAAATGAGAGGATGGGAATAAATGACCTCTAAATTCCCTTACAGCTTTAAATATATGATCTCCTCAGTCTTTTTAATTCCTATGGATAAACACAAATCTACATTCTGGTTCTTAGAAGCCGTTTGATTTCATTATCTACTCAAAGCCATTTCAAAGTTCCTCTCTTTTTTCTCCAAAACTCCTAATGACCAGTCAGAATTTAATCACATGATCTCATGTAAACCAAAAAGACTTTTATTAAAATAATATTCTAGGCAAACAACAGTTAATTCAAGTAGCCTACTCTTTCTAAGATTCCAGTCCTACAGTAATAATGGTATGAAAAATAATTTGTACTTCCTTCAGAAGACTTGTTGAGGGCTTGGGCACTACAATCTCTGATCCACATGCAAAGTCTGTAATTTTAAAGAAATCCCTACAGATTTCACATGGTGAATGACAACTAATTATGTATAGGCTAAACTAATTGCATTTCAAGCAGTGGTTGGATAAGCAGTGATATTTGGTTCTGTGACAAATGAAAAACCTGAGAACTTGAATGCCTTAGTAATTAATGATTAATTTATTAATCTCTAGCAAAAAATCAAGAAATTGATGGTAAGTGGTCTCTTTTAGTAACCAAAGACAAAACCATGGAGGTCCCTGAATGTTTAAATACTTTTGCAAAAGTAGGTACTCCTGAGAGGTGAAGATCAACCCTGATTGGTGAATGATTAATGAGCTGGTAGACAAATTAATAAGGACATGGGCTAAATTTTTCATCTCCTGATAAGAATTCAACTTAGCATGAAACTCAGATGTCTCTAGCAATCTGGACAAAGTAGTCAGTCTCTACCAAGATCATTCTTGTTAAGTTTTCTCTTTCAAAAGCTGGATCACTCTAAATTCTGATTGAAGATTCCAAGGACAGGGGTTCATTTCCTTTACAATTTAAATAGAAATTGAGGTTTTCTAGTTGGGTGGGTTCTGCATAAAACTGAGACACATATACCCCAAGGATTTGATCTGCCTATCTATTTTGCTGTATCTATTATCAAATCTCATCTATCAGCAATGTCCATAAGAGATTGACTGAATGACCTGCAAGGGCCATTCCATGAATGAGGAAATAGAAAAAACATAAATCACAATTTAATAATTAGTTATTAATGAAATAGAAAAATAATGATTTCTCTCAGCTCCATAAGTAGCAGAAAGTTATAACTATCAAAATTTAGATGATTTGAGTCAAATTTTCTCTAATTAATCCTTAGCTAATCATTCTTTTATTAGTTCTGAAAATGAGAATTAAGGTGAAGATATTGACCCTTCCAAGGCTGGATCATGAAATTAGAGATTCAGGTCCAGAAAGGACATCAGAAGTCATCTAGTCCAACCCCTACATTTAACTTTTGAGGAAACAAAGACCTAGAAGGTTTAGGTGATTTGTGCAAGTAATACAGATGGTAACTATCAGAGGTCAGATTCCTATTCTAACACTGCCCTCATCTATATAACACTTCAGGCAAGAAGACAGAAAGGGTATAAAGACTTGCTCTGTGAACAATTGCAAAAGTCTTTATGTCTAGAAGACAGGATTGTCTCCTGGCTCTAGGCCAGTGATGCCTTGCTGTTGGAAAGAATTATATTGGAAAGGAAAAAAAAAATTTAATCTGTGGACTAAAACCCTGGTTTGAGTTCTGATATTATTATGTACTTGTCTTATGACTATGGATAAGTCATTTAGATACTCTAGAATTTTTTCCTTACCTGTAAAATTGGGATAGAAATACTTATATGGTTGCTATGGGAAATGGCTTTAATAGCTGCAAAGTGCTACATAATGGCATTTCTTATCATTATATTAATTTTCCTAGGAGATATTTCATATTTTCTTCTAATTTTTCATTTTTTTGTTTTTGTTTGACTGATTCTTGAAGTCTTATTGAGTCATTCACTTGCATTTGTTCAATTCTTATTTTTAAAGTGTTGTTTTCTTCAGTTACCTTTTTAAGCTCCTTTTGTAACTGGCCAATTTGTTCATTGCACTCTTTTTCCACTTCACTAATTTTATTTTTCAATAAATTGGTGTCTTTTTCATATCTCTTTTGCAGGGCATCATATCCTTCTTGCAAGATATTGTATCCTTCTTGCACTGATTTCAGTTTATTTTCCCATTTATCCTCCAGATCTCTTTTGAGGTTCTTTATGCAATCTTCCAGAAAGGCCTTTTGAAAAGGGGACCAGTGATGGTCCTTGCTGATTTTCTCTTGAGTTTTGTCTAAAGGAACCTCTGGATCTGGGGTGATCATCTCTTCTTTCTCTTTATAAAAGCTGTCTATGGTGAGAGCTCTCTTTTGCTTCTTCATTTTTTTTTTTTTTTAGACAGCATGGATATCTCTTTAAGGTAGGGGAAAAAAAAAAACAGCAGCTGAAAAAGCTTTGCCCTGGGGCACTTTGGCGAGTTGACTTAAGGTGCTGGGCTGGTGGGGGCTAGGACTAAGTCCGAATTACTCCTTAAACAAGGCAAGTCTGCCAGAACACCTGCCCCCAATCAGGGCAGAGTGTCCCGAGTGCCTCAGATAAACTCCAGGTGTTTGGAATTTGGAGTTTGGAGTTTGGAATTTCTTCCAGGATGAGCTGAGCTGAGTCCCACCCTCACTTCCGGCCTGCACAGTTGTCGTCTATTTATCTCTCTGTCCGAGTCCGACTAAGCTGATATGAAGTTATCCAGAGAGCTGTGTCCAAATATTTCTGAGTTTGTTGACTTGAAGATCAGTTTAGAGGCTTATTTTATTGTTTTGAGAGAAGATCGGAGGAGAGGCAGAAAGTCACCTTTTCACTCCGCCATCTTGGCTCCGCCCCATCATTATATTAATTTTGTTTCACTAAGATTTAGTTCATGTTTTGATTCTTTTATCTCATCACTTTTGTTCAAATACTGAAGTCTAATAACATGGTCAAAGTCAGGGTTGGTTTTGGAAGATGTGGAAATGATGGGTCATATAATGAGAAATTATATATTAGTTTCCACTTCAGGGAAAGTATATCCACTGAAACTACTGACAGGTGAAGGAGCTATTTGGATTGGGAACAGTGGACATGTGTCAGAGCATCACATTGGACAGAATGCTGATTTCAAGCCATGCAGAAGCATATCATCACATTATATTTACTAAGCATCTTTATGTGTCTGCTGTTTTATACATTTTTAAAACATTGCCTTTCATAAGTGTTCAGTGGGAACACTTATTTTTATATTTAAGTTTTAAGTTTATCTAGGGAATGTTCCAATGAATTACTATTCCTTTAGTTCTCTGGTCATCTTACAGGCAAGAAAAAAATATTTTAGGATTTAACTGAAGAAAACAAAAGAGCTTAAAATTGCATCATTTTTAATTTAAGTCTCCATATATTTCTTTGAGTTTCTGTCTTATCTGGTATTGGGGCTAGATTTATGCTTCTCAGTAAAACTCATTGGAGAGATTAATGATAGCAATAACAGTAAGAGGAAATAGAGGCAATAACAACTCTTCACTTTGGCCAAAAAAGAAGGAAAAATAGAAACAAATTGCAAATTTTATGCACTTGTAGTTGGCTGTTAGAAGAAGCTATGCTTTTATGTAGCAAGGAGCACAAAACAACTTATAAATCATGCTTAGAACAGAGAGAAGTTTCATAAACAAAAGGAGCCACCAGAATGCATGGAGAAATTCCCTAGTAATATTCTTTCCCTCCTGTCTCCTTCATCTGCCTCTCCTTTATTTCAAACTGAAATATGGACGGAAGAGTCTTAGAGAGATTGCATAATCAACCAGTTGCTCATTATAGAATGACAGTTCAACTGGCTAACTTTAGAACAATAGGTTTCTCTTTTAGAGTTTCCCAGAGAAAGGCCTTTATGGTTACCTATTGAAGCTTTTACTTATTTCTTCCTACTATAGTGGAAACCAATGCATTTGTTCATATAAGAGAAATTGGATGGGTAGTTTTGGATAAATAGAACAATCAGGTAAAAGAACCTAGTGGCTGAGTTTACCTTCTTCACAAAGACAGTGTGACATAGGAGGAAAAAGTCCAGATTTGGAATTAGAAAATCTGCTTTAAAATCCTGAGTCTAATAAACCTGTGCTACCCTGGGCACATTACTTTGAGCCTCTGGCCATTATTTAATTTGTCTGATAGAATGAGGATAGGAGTTATTTCACTTTTTCTCTTTGTAGCCAAAAGCCCTGGCATAGTATCTTACACATAGTGATGAGAACTGGATCTTTGATGTCTTTATTACTGGGAACTCCCAGGTGAGAAAACACAGTCCATCAATACAGGTCTACAACTTAGAAGAGAGTTGCCTAAGAGAACTTTAATGATTTGCTCAGTGTTCCATATCAAATGTGTGTCACTGGTAGCATAGTGTCATTAATAAATGCTTATTAATTAATATTATTAATTGATTGTTCTGTCAAATTAGGGGATTTTTAGTGGCCCTTCAGTCTCTGGATCCTATGATCTCCTACTGAGGCACAAAGCTTTGACTGTCAGGTAGAGTTTTTAAAAAAAAAAAACTTAAAAACCCTCTAATACATGATATGGTCATAGATTTAGAGCTAGAAGAGATGCAAAGTTCAAGTTCAACTCTCTCATTTTTTAGATGATAACCAGAAAAATGAAATGACTTACCTAAAGCCATAAAACTAAGTGGTAAAACAAGCATTTGAACTCAAGTCCTATAAACAAAGATTTGAACTTGGGTCCTAGACTCCTAAATCCAGGCTTCTTCCCACTGTACCACTACACTTTTGAGTTTGAAATCAGAGGTACACAACAAAATGTTTTTGTACATGTGTAATTTCCAGTGTGAGAGAAAGAACAAATATTCTGAGTATTCAAAAATTCCAAATGACCAAATGTGATTTTTGTAGCTCTAAGATGGCTTCTTCTAACCAGCTTTCTTTAATTTTCTATAAGAGAATTAAAAAGGGATGGGATTTTCACATACATGTAAATTATACAAGTTTTGTTGTTATTGTTGTTGTTTTTAATAGTTATTGTGTTTATACCTGGCTATGTGCTAAAGGACACAAGCACATACTATCTTCCATGATTTGAATGCTCTGTCTCCTTACTTTCACTTCTCAGGCTCTAGGTGAACAGCCCACTCCTTCAAAATACATTTTGTGATTCCTCCAGTTACCAGTATTTTTCCACCATAGTGTATTTTTGCTGTTTATGTCTTCTATTAGTGGCAGCACAGTAAGATGTATAGAAAGCCAAGAAGGTTCGAAGTCAAATCTTGCCTCTCACACAAACTGGCTGTCTCTTAACTTCTCAGTACCTTAGGAAAGTAATTCTTTAAGATACCAAGTTGCAGAGAAGATTCTGTTTTACATTGGTAAATGTTCCCCATCACCAGGTCCCAGGACCAGTGAAATCATAGATTCAGTTTTTACCCTTATCAATGTCATGGGTTTACTTCTCTAGAAATATTAGAATGTAAAGTCCTTTTCACTTTTGTATTTCTACATATCTATATATCCCCACTCCCAGCCTGCCTAGCACCTTACAAAATGCCTGCTGTACAGGAAGTAGTTAATCAATATTTGTTGATTTGTCAATTGATTGATTAATGCAAAAAGTATATGTGAAACAGCCCCTATCCTTAAGGACACATATGATCTTTGTAGAGTGACAAAACCACTATAAAATAATACATACAATAAGGGTTAAAAACTCTATGTGCATATATATGTATATATATATATGCATATGATATGTATGAATATATTGTGCATGCATATTTGTTCATATAGTGTGTGAATGTGTATATATGTATAAATGGGTACTATCTATTCTTGCATGCATATAAACATACATATGCATTCTGCATGCACATATACATATATTTTTTTTATTTAAGCTTTTTATTTGCAAAACATATGCATGAATAATTTTTCAACATTGACCCTTGCAAAGCTTTCTGTTCCAAATTTTTCTCTCTCCCCCTCCCCACTCCCTCCCCTAGATGGCAGGAAGTCTAATACATGTTAATTATGTTAAAATATTTGACAGATCGAATATGTGTACACATATTTATATGGTTATCTTGCTGTACAAGGAAAAAAAAAACCTAAAAAGGAAAATATAATGCAAGCAAACATCAATAGAGAGTGTGAAAATGCTATGTTTGGTCCAGACTCAGATCCCACAGGCCTCTCTCTGGATGTATATGGCTTTCTTCATCACTGAACAACTGGAACTGGTTTGAAACATTTCATTGTTGAAGAGAGCCATGTCCATCAGAATTGGCCGTCATATAGTATTGTTGTTGCTGTGTATAATGATCTCCTGGTTCTGCTCATTTCACTCAACATTACTTCATGCAAGTCTCTCCAGGCCTCTCTGAAATCATCCTGCTGGTCATTTCTCACAGAACAATAATATTCCATAACATTTATATACCATAATTTATTCAGCCATTCTCCAGTTGATGGGCATCCATTTAGTTTCCAGTTTCTAGCCACTACAAAAAGGGAGGCCACAAACATACATATATTTTTAATCAAATAGTGGAGTATATACTAAGTAAAATTGAAACACCTATGATAGTAGGGGTATGAATGGGGCAAATAGATTTTTGTTCATTTTTTTCTCTCAAGAAAGAGGTAGTTCTGGAATTTTAACAATGTCATTTGTAGGGAAAATATAAATTAGTTCTTAATCTAATATCCTTGAAAGATTTCTATAGTTACTTTTGAAGGACAAATACTGGGCCCAAAAGAACTAAGGTACTATACCCAATCCCTGTTCTATGCCCTGATATGAGGTCTAAATTGAGTTCAATTCTGGAAATCTGTCTCTAATGAGAGGGATTAAGCTCCTTCTTCCTAACACTCATCAGCTCATTAAAGACTTCTCCTTACACCTCAAGTTAAAATTTACTTATGTCTTAAGTTATGGCTCATATCTAGGACTTAACCCCCAAAAAATGGAGAAGCAAAAAAGGTATATAATATGAATCAGGGATGAAACAGGCATTGTATTCCTATATAGCTACAAATAAAAGAAAAGCCAAGTATAAAAGTTTTACCATATACATTATTAGAATGACTTAAATTATATTTAGTAATTTAATTTATAACTAGTGTTACAATCTGTTAAGGACTTGAGATTTAAATTTCATTAGAAAATAAAACTGCTATTCAGGACTGCTATGCACTATCTGAATATCTTCCAATACATGTTTACTAATAAAAGTCAAGCTTAGATCATTCTTCTTGTTTAATGTTCATCCTTTCCAGGACTACTATAGACAATCCTGGTTACTTCTTTTCTGCTGCCATTAAACTAAGATTTAGTGGACTTTTCAAGCTCACAAGTTCTCCATCAAACCTGGATATTTCCATCTCAAAACATTATTCTAAGATAATGAAAGAACAGACACAAATGAGACTTCCTAAATATAAATTCAATTTTACCCAGGCAGGATATGTTTTTTAGATAGCATGTGTTTATGGCTACATGGAAGTCAGTAAAAGAAAATAATGCAAATCCCTGCCTCCTGAGTCTCCCTATTGGGAAATGGCTTAAAAGAGACTTAATAATTCAGACCTAATAATTCACAGCTAGGAAGGAAAATACTAGTGAGGTGGTCACTCCTTCTCATTCAACATTGACTCATCAGCACATTTTGCTCTTCAGCCAATAAAAATATAATGATCATCTCAAAATATAGACTTTTTAGTTGTGAGTCATATGTGATCAAAAGTCGTCCTTAACATTTTTTTTTTTTGTGGTTAATCAGAAGCAGGGGTGGTGATTCTGAACATGCACCATTGGATAGCATCTGTAGACCAATTTAACTTCTCTACATAAGTTTGAAGAAAGGTGACATCTAAATAAAATATTTATTTTTATACTCTTCACTCAAAAGGCTTTAAGCACCTTTGTAGCAACTCTTATTAATCCCAAAAGACTTTGTTGTTGCTGTTGTTCAATTGTTTCAGTCAAGTCTGACACTTTATGAGCCATAGGGGATTTTCTTGTTTTGCCATTTCCTTCTCTAGCTTATTTTCCAGATGATGAAACTAAACACAAGGTTAAATGACTTACCCAAAAGTGTCTGAAGCTAGAATTGAACTCAGGTTTTCCTTATGCCAGTCCCAGCACTCTACCCATTGCACCACCTAGATACTTAGCCTCTTCTATTCTGGTTACTAAGGCTATCAATGCTAGCTAATAAGTTGGAGATTTGTATTAAAGATAATTGGAAATATTTTCTGGTTTGTAAGTTGTCAGAAAATAGGATTTTTATTATATTCATTTTTCACTTCTCTAATGTCCTCTGATTTTCTCATTTCCTTCATTTCCTCACCTTGGGCTTTTAAAGACTTTTTCACATCATTTGTTTGAATTAGTTTTATTAAACTGGAAAGCTATCAAGTATGGTCTAGTGAAAAACTACATGATGATTATCTCTGGACCAGCCTTGGGTGAAGCTCATCAATAGGATACACACGAACTGATGAAATGTTTCAACAACAGAAACTCTCAAACAACATCTATCAAGTTGTCAAGAATCTATCTAGGGCACCATTAATCTTTGAAGCATTTAAATAGTGCGCTATTTTTAATTTATGTTTATATATACATATTAAAATAATAGATGTTAGGACTAGATATCACCCTTGAATTCATGAAATCCACCATTTCCTTCATTTTATACGTAAAGAAATTATGTTTTCTTCTATTTTGTTTAGATCATCTATATATTCTTTCTCCTTAAATAGTTTGTAAACCCTCTAAAATCTTTTCTCCCTCCATTACATCCTACACATAGTCAAGTGCCAAATTGTTATTTCTAACACAGAGAACTGACTGAGTCATTCTCCTCTCAAGAAACTTCAATGGCTCCCTGCTCATGTCTGTGATAAAATACAAACTTTTTTTTTTAATATTTAAACCCTTTCATGATATGTATACAATCTATCTTTCCAGAATGATTTGCCACTATTCCTCCTTAGTGTTTGCATCTGCATTGACACTTAATGAATGTTGATTTTTAAACAAATAGCTTAGAGATTCTTTACATTTTAAGTTGACTTTTTCAGAAATGTAGCTGTTGCTGCTGTTTATTTTGAACATGAAATCTATGAAATCATGATATCAGTTCAAAATACAGAATGTTCAACTGTAATTGATCAGTCTAATACAAGCTTGGAAGACTGTACCACACAAAGAACTAGAAATTGAGTGGATGCCTATCAGTTGGGGAATGGCTGAATAAGTTATGGCATATGAATGTAATGGAATATTATTGTTCTATAAAAAATGATGAGCAGACTCATTTCAGAAAAAAAAAAACTGGAAAGACTTATATGAACAGATGCTGAATAAAGGGAGCAAAATCAGGAGAACCAGTAACAGCAAGATTATATGATGATCAACTGTAATAGACCTAGCTCTTCTCAGTAATGTGGTGATCCAAGACAATTCCAATAGTCTTGGGATGGAAAATGCCATCTGGAAACTGAATGTGGATGAAAGTATAGTATTTTCACCTTTTTTGTTGTTGGTTGTTTGCTTTTTCTTTCTCACAGTTTCTTTTTCCCTTTTGTTCTGATTTTTCTTTCAAAACATGACTAATATGGAAATATGTTTAAAATGATTGTATATGTATAACCTATATAAGATTATTTGTTCTTTTGGGAAGGGAAGAGGGAGGTAAGGAAGGGAGGGACAAAAAAGTTAAGAACACAAAATCTTACAAAAATGAATGTTAAAAACTATCTTTACATGTATTTGGAAAAATAAAATACTATTTAGGAAAAAAAAAAGATGATTACCACAGTTGGATACAAATTCTCCATTTGAGCATTTGGGATGCAGGTTAAGGGTAACTTACAGGCTTCAAATCCATTGGTGAATTAGGCAGATGTCTACCCCAAGCATATGAAGATTTCCTCCTGTAGAATGGATGAATGAGAATAATTGTTTCCAACAGTCATGAAAGTGGCTAAAGCAGATGCTATGGATCACTTAAAACTTGGCCAGACATCAAAAATGCCAAAGTTATCTATTGCATCCTGAGCCATTGTACCTTTATTTTTCCTCAAAAGCAATCAGACTTCCCCTTCTCTACTTCACCAGTAATACTATCTTTTTCCCCAGCTGTTTTTGCACCAAGTGAAACAATTATTACTCAGAGTTCTTTTCCCTGAGCTCCCTAGGCTAACTGACCAATTAGGTAATAAAATAGAAAAAATATTGTCTATGAAGTCAGGAAGACGAGAATTCCATTCCAACCTTGAGCTCTTAATAGCTGAGACCTTAAGCTAATAGCTTAAACCTCTGCTTCCTCTTCTATAAAAGAAGTCTAAGAACAACACTTATCTTCCAAGGTTCTTGTGAGAATTGAGATCATTTACTTAATACAACTTTGAAAGTTATAAAGTGCTACCTAAATACTAGCTACCATCATTATTAATAATCTCTAAGGTTATTTCCATTTCAAACAAATTGGTTCTATGATTATTTAAAAAATCTTTCAATCCTTTGTTCATATTGGTAGTTGAGGGTTTTCCCCCCCTTTCTGGGACATCTGTACCAAAATGGTTTTCTTAAGAGTTCTCAGTATTCTATTTGAGTCCTTTCACCACCTGCTATGTTTTAGTCTCTTTTCACATAACTCTACTTCTAACTTCAAATAGTACCACATAAAAAGATGACTTGGTACAAGCAAAGTGAAACCTGGCCTTAGGGACAACTCTGGAAAAGCATCTTTTCCCTTCTTTTGATTTCTGACAACCTTTGACCCTAAGCTTTCCCAGTATGCAAATGTTCTGCATAATCATTATCAACAATCCCTGTTCAGAGTGAAGAATGTCTAGTTCAGAAGGTGTGCTGGGGCTAGATCATATCCTCAAGCTGACTGGTATAATTTTCAAGGTGAGTATTCACATCTCCCAAATCTTCAAATGCTGTAAGTCAGGCCTTGATTGATTGTTTTGTTGAATATCTAGACTTAAGAAAGTTATGAAGAACATTTTAATGGTGCAAATTAAATGTAAAAGTAAGATGCAAAATAAATGTAAAACAAAATATTTTGTTATTATACAGTTATGAGTATATCAGTAAATATTCTTATAATCTAGCCTTCTCATTTACTGACTCTATTAGTTAATATTAATTGATATTAAATATTAACAATTGAATAAACATCACTTTGAACAGGAACAGTTTTTCATAGATGAACATTAACTGGATTAGGGATAGCAAACCTTTGTGGTTTGCTTGCCAGACTTTCCTATAGGGGATAGTCATTTGCCTATCTATTTAAAATAATAGTAATCACATTAATGTCAAAAAGAAAAGCCAAGACCTAGATAAGAGAAATGCAAATAAACTAAATGTGAAAATGAAGACTATTGAATTGGAGCTCACATAAAGAGGCTGTTGTTCCTCCTTTTTGAGGAGAAGGAATGACACTCTTGGGTGATATCTTGATTTGTTTGTGAATTCTATTTAAGTGAGACAGAGACACACAAAGCTATCAGCCTTCCTATCTCCTCCAGAGTCATCAAAATCCAGTGACAAGACAAAAGTTAGGATGACTGGCAATGGCCTGGGATACAGTCAATGTCCTTGGTATCTTTGATGTCTGAAAAAGCTCTAAGTAATTTATAGAGCATGCTTCAAGTCACCTTCATAGACTTTGGAACAAATTGTTCTCATCCACATTCAAGTAAGAGAACTCCTCACATACTTGGGGTAGATATTTCCCTAACTCATTTATGTGTTTGTGCCCTGTCTTCAGAGATCTTATACATGAGTATGGCTATTGCTTATGCTATAGCTTCTTGGAACTACAGGTGATAAATAGATTTCACATTTAGAGACAGATTTCATTTCTCTCACAGATAAGCATATTATGTGTCATGAATTTCAAATTTAAATCTCACTGTTTTGTTTTTTTTAATCAGCTATCAGACTCAAGAATGGTCCTTCCCCCAAACCTTCCCCCCGCCAAAAAAAAAAAAAAAAAAAAAAAAAAAAAAGATTGGGAGAGGGATTGGGGGGAACTATTTTCTTCGGAAAGAACTGTATATTTTAATATACATTTTAATCCAATTGTATTCTTAGAGAAAGACAATAAGAAGCAGACAACCCCCCTGAGGAGTTGGAACTAGAAAGCTTTAGCTTACTAAATATTTAATGAATGAAATCAATCAATTGATAAATATTTGTTTAACAAATTGTTTGTATCAATTGTTGCTATCCATTCATTTCAGTTATGTTTGATTTTCGGTGAACCCATTTGTTTTTTTTTTTTTTTTTTTTGGCAAAGATGCCCGAGTGTTTTGCCATTTCCGTCTCTAGTTCATTTTTTTTTTTTTTTTTACAGATGTGGAAATTGAGGCAAACAGGGTTAAGTGACTTGCCCAAAGTCATATTAGAAAGTATTAGCTAGTAAATGTCTGAGGCCAGATTTGTTGTCTTCTTGTCTTTTGGCCCATCACTCTATCTTCTGTACTACTTATCTGCCTCCTAATAAACATTTATTCAGCATTAATCTTGAAAAAAAAAATTTAAAGGAAAAAATAATCCCTGATTTCAAGGAGTTTATAATCTGATGGGGGAAACAAAATGGGAACAAATATATCAAAACAGGAGAAATATAGGATAAATGAATTAAAATATATGTGACTACTTTAGGAGATTCACTATTTACATAATTAAGAACTAATTTTTTCCCTGAGGCAATTGAAGTTAAGTGACTTGCCCAGGGTCACACAGCTAAGTCTGAGACCAGATTTGAACACTTCATGGCCGGTATTCACCGTACCACCTGGTTGCCCCTAAGAACTAAATTTTTTTATATTGGCTGTGTGATGCTGGGTACATCACCTAATCTCTTCAAGATTAAAAATGCAGAAATATTCGGTGAAAACAAGTATATTAAATTATCATGACCAATTCTATTTTGTCTTAAATTTCCATCTTGTGACTAAATTATTATGATTAAGTTGTTTTGCTATTAAATTGTTTGTCAGTAAGAGAAACACTTGTATAGCATAGTTTGAAAAACAACATGTGTTTCCATAAACAGTTGATAAACATATGTGAATCCTCATATAGGACAGATCACCAGTGAAAAACTGTTATGAGCAATTTTATCAACTGCTTATGTAGTAAACTACTACTAAAATTATATAGTAAATGCTAAACACATTAGTTAACAGACCACCAATCAAAACTTGAGTGTAACAATTAATGTCCCTAGCCAAAACCAAAAAAAGTTAGCCCAAGGTACCAAGGCATCAGTCTGCTCCTGGGTAACAACTAGAATAGACACTTGTTCTCCACACTTGAGACTAAAGCATACTTAATTTGCTTAAGAACAGTGCAGATTGAGAAAGATTTGTACAGACAGCATTCTTGGAAGGAATCATTTGACCTCCACCTGGATGGAGAGGAAACCTTATCATAAACTCCATTATATGACATACTTACTAAGACTTCTGGAAATCAAATGGTTGGATTGTTCCTAGAGGGGTTGATATTTATATTGGTGAACCAATAATTGCTTGCTATATTTTAATAAAGCTTTATTGCATCCAATAATGAGCATAAATCTGATTTAATGTTTCTGTTACACTAGTCAGAAGATAACAGACATCTGGTAAACATCAGTTTGGGGCAAGTCACATTTGTCTTAAGAAGATTCTGTTCTGTATTGACAGGAGAATTTCCTCACTAAGAGATTCCTATAAAGATGAAGCTACAGATCTGATTTTTAAAATACTACAGAAAAAGCAATATGAAGAAAATAGAAAGACCTGAAATAGATTGGAATACTGGCTCAAATTGGGCACATTGGACAACAGTGATTTTTATTTATGTGCAGCCACGTGTTGTAGTGGATTCTTAATTAATAAGCTTTGTATTTCAAGAAGACTTCAGATCAACCCCCTTCTCTGACATATAGGATAATGTGACTCAGGCCAAGTCATATAACCTCTCATGTCATCCCAGTCAATTCTTAGATTAGGAATATATTAGACCTGGTACTTGCTTATGTATACAAGTAGTGAGAATTTGCATAGTGGAGTTTCCTTAGACTCATCAAATCACAGGTATTAACCCCTACAAAAGACTTTTTCTTTTAACATTGAGAAGTCACTTAAAAGTTTTCTTTCATCTTCCTGGAGCTGCTCTAACAATAAATTACATCTGAGCAGGAAATTACTGCTTGCCAAGTTCTGTTCCACTGCCATTTCCCTGCTGCTTTTGTTGTCCACTCCATGAGCTCATTCATCTGTGGAACTTTTTATTTTCAGAGAGTTTATACTTTGCCTAAGCAACATATTCATGGTATCTGCTGTAAACTAATGTTCTCAGTTTATATAAAATCCAATTAGAAGCACCATTGTAATGTTCCCCTGTGTTTACTACAAATGATCACTCTAAAATGCTATTATCTTATGAAAATTATGCACCATGCTTGATAATTAAAAAAGAAAGAAAAACTATGAGAGAATATTATCTACACATATCTACATTTTAATATCTACTGAAATGTGAATTTGGCTTGAGCTATACACGTCAACAATCATACTACTATTTCAGTATCGTTTCGGTGGTATATATGGTGAGTTGAGAACCTGTCTTTTAATAGTTTTCTTTAAATAAAAGGAAATGAATCATTGAGAAAATTTTAAAAAATAAGTTTCTTTTTACATAAAAGTTATCTCGGGACATAAGCCTTTTTTTTTTTTTACCCTTTCAACACTTTTTTATTTTAAAAAAAATGTTTAAACAAAACCAAATACCATGGTGACAGCGTGTGTTCATAAGCTCCATGTTGCTTAGTATTCAGTCATATCTGACTCTTCATAACCCCATTTGGAATTTTCTTAGCACAGCTAAAGGTGTCATTTGCCATTTTTTCTCCAGTTCATTTTGTAGATGAAGAAACTGAAGTAAATAGGGTTAAGTGACTTGCCCAGAGTTACATAGCTAGTGACTACCTGAGACCAAATTTGATTATACAACGATCAATTTTGATGGACATGGCTCTCATCAACAATGAGATGATTCAGGCCAGTTCCAATGGTCTTGTGATGAAGAGAGCCATCTGCACCCATAGAGAGAACAATGAGAATTGAATGTGGACCACAACATAGTATTTTCACTCTTTTTATTGTTGTTTGCTTGCATTTTGTTTTCCATCTCATTTTTCTTTTTGATCTGATTTTTCTTGTACAGCATGATATTTGTGGAAATATGTATAAAAAATGGCACATGTTTAACATATATTGGATCACTTGCTTTCTAGGGGAAGGAGTGGGGGAAAGGGAGGGAAAAAAATTAGAACACAAGGATTTGTAAGGATGAATGTTGAAAATTATCCATGGATATATTTGGAAAATAAAAAGCTTTAATTAAAAAAAACCCAAGTTATATGAAGCCCCTGAAGTTCACTCACTGTGGGGGTCTTGGGCAGCCTCAATTTGCTATGTCCCTGTCAGAAATTCCAATGAGGTTAAATTTTTTCTATTAACTTACTTATGGCCCATGCCATGTTTACTGTCCTCCTTTGGGTCAGTCTACCATGACAGTCTATCTTGTGGTATCTTTCCCCTAATCTCTCCCCCATGCCATGTGGAGTCTCTCCTAACCACACTACACTTCTCAACCCCACTTCTCATTAGAGCTAACTAACTCTTTCAAGGTGCTAAATTCCTTTCAGGATTTAGCCTGACAGGTAAGGGAATATCCCAACCTCATGGGATGTTTCTTTTCTTCTTGTAAATGGCAAGTTCCACTAAGGAACCTGCCCTTTCCACCATTAATTATAATTCCTTTCTATGCTCTCCCAACTCTATTTCATACCTCTTCTCCTTTTCTCCTAAATAAATCTACCTTTTCCCAAAGAGAATGGCCATTGTGAATTCTTCACATGACCGAACCCCAACAGGTGCTTATCATCAGCTGGTGTCTAAAAACAACATTTGGTTCTACACCAGTTACATCAGTAGTATCCATCCCTTTACCAAATGGAGGGTTTTTTTTTAAAGCAACTGAAAAATGGACTCCCTTTATGTAAAGTTATGCAGTCTACTTTGAGTAAAAATAAAGATATAGTCTAATTATTGTTCTTTAGTTCTGTTTAACTCTTCATCACCCCATATGGGTTTTTTGGACAAAGACAGAATGGTTTTCCATTTCCTTTTCCAGGAGATTAAAGTAAACAGAGATTAAGTGATTTTCTGGGTCACACAACTAATGAGTGTTTGAGATCAGATATGAACTCAGGTTTTTACTGATTCCAGGCGTATGTATGTATGTGTGAATAATATGTGTGCATATGCATATGCATGTACATATAAGTATATTAGTGCATGTATACATGTGTGCAGCATAATTATGTGCACACATGCCTATGCACACATAAATTATATGTGCATGCATACACAGAATATATTGTATAATGTATGTATATGTGTATGTATTTGTATTTATGTGTATATGTATTCCAAGAAGAACTATTTTTTACTTGTTGCATCATCTGCTTGAAACCTACATCTGGATGAAAAAAGGTAGTTCAGAGAGAACAAAAGGAAGCTCTCTAAGTAGGTAAAGGAAAGTACTCAGAGACTAAAGTTGGTGTTCTAGGTAGCAGCACTATGAATAACAACAGAAGGGGAAAACAGTATTTATTCTGTACCTCATTAAGATGACACTTTAAAAAAGCAAACCAAAAATAAAATTGCTATTACAAAGACATATACTCCATATATATATATATATATGTATATATATGTATATACATATGTATATATATATATATCAACGAAGAACAGTATAAAACGCAATAAACAATAGCAATAACATTACTACACATACTCCTACCCCCAGTACTGAAAGGTACTGAAGTACCCTTACCATGCCCTATGCCTACTCAGGTCCCCAATCCCCTACAAAGGCATCCAATCAGAGATTAATTGAATTAAGTTTTTTCTAAATTACCTTTCTAACTCTAAACTACATCACATGCTCTCAATCCATCTACACTAACACCACATTACTTTCCTTTTGAAATGCCCTGCATCCCATTCTCTCAAGGCCCTACTCTCTTGCTTCCGAAATTAATAGACAAATTAATGCAGTATTAGCTGATCAATCCCTCCTTCCAAACTTCAGAATTTAACTCTTCAGGATAGAGGCAGAAATTGGTAATTGCAACAAAGAAAACTCACATCTCATAATATTTTATGAACCCATTCCTCTCACATTAATTCTGTGAGATGGGGAGAAGCTAGGTGGTAGAGTGCAGTGATCAGAGTGCTGTCTGAAGTCAGGAAAACTCATCTTCTGGGCTCAAATCTGACCTCAGAAACTAAGTAGTTGTATGATTCTGAGCAATTCACTTAACCCTATTTGCCTCAGTTTCCTCTTGTGTAAAAAAATAGCTGGAGAAAGAAATGACAAACTACAACAGCCTCTCTACCAAGAAAACCCCAAATATCATCACAAAGAGTCAAAAATGACTGAACAACAACAATTTCTGAGAGGTAAGTAGTGAAACTATTATTTTTACTGCTCTACAGACCAAGAAAACAAGGAATTTGTCTATCAGCACATGACTAGTATCACAACTAGGATTTGACTCCAGATATCTTGACTGAATTCACAATGCTACTTCTCACATAAGGTGAAATGGAAGTATTAAGCCATAAACAATGAGTGACAGGCTGAGAAACAAGAATCATAGACAGACAGAATTGAAGTATCTGCACTAAATCATGATACTTTGGGAGGGAATACTGGATTGGAAATCAGGAAGTGTCAAGTTGTATGAATCAACCAAATAGTTCAGTGAATGGAGTCTTTGGCCAGGAGTTAGAGAGAGCTGAGTTCAAATCTGACCTCACTGTGTGACCCTAGGAAAGTCACTAAACCTCAGTTTTTTCATATATAAAATAGGTATAATAATAGCTCCTGTCTCCCAATATTGAAGTAAATATCAAAAAAGATAATTGTAAAGCACTTAGTAGTGCCTAGCACATAATAATTGCTGTGCAAATCTTAGCTATTGTTATTATTCCCAGATGTCATCACCATGTGATCTTGGTCATGTTATTTCACAAGTTTTTTCATCTGTAAAATTAAATGATTGGACTAAATTATCTCTAAATTACCTTCCTAGATTGGACCTCTTTTGAGTCAGATGGATGAATGTTTCCCACAGTCCCTTTCCCTTCTCCTTTCTTCTATATAAAAGCATTCTTCTATTAAATTCTTGCAAGCTATTTTTTCCAGTGTACAGTTCTAAGCTGTACAAGCCATAATACCCCACTCTTTAGTCTAACAGATTTCTTCATTAAGTTAGCTTATTTTCCCATTGCTTAATTATATCTAATTAGGTTTGTTTCTGTCCTGCTGTCTTGTTGGCATCTTTTACCACTTGAAGACTGTCACTGTCCACTGTTGATCTGTTTTTGTCCCTAGCATTTAACAGTCTCTTTCAGAAAAATTTCACTCAATTCAGTTGAATTCAGTATCATTGTTTTAGTCTTCTGAATCGTCACTACATTGACTAAGTTCTCTTCCTCCTACATCAGTGTGCTATCAAAGAACACTATAGTACAAAGGTTCTTAATCTATTAATGTTTTACAAACCCTCCTGGCTGTCTGGTGAAGATTACAGCTCCCTTCTCAAAATACTTTTTAAAATAGTGTGTTGTTTCAGTCATTTCTGACTCTTCAGGACAGCATTTAGGATTTTCTTAGCAAAGATACTGGAGTGGTTTGCTATTTTCTTCTCCAGCTCAGTTTACAACTGAGAAAATGGAGGCAAACCAGGTTAAGTGACTTGCTTAGGGTCACACAACTGGTGTCTGAGGCCAGATTTGAACTCAGGAAAACAAGTCTACCTAATTCCTAGCCCAGTGCACTAACCATTAACCACCTAGCTACCCTGCTTGTTTAAATGCTAAGAAGGAAATATAGAGAATTGCCAAGAGAATCAATGTCTAGACAGGGGATAAATGTTAAGCTTCTATTAACTCTTTCCTTCACCAATTTATACTCCCCACTAGCATACCAAACCAAAAACCAAAACAAAATACCTGTATGTGTAGAGGTTTATGGAAGACAAGTTGTCATCTCAGTTGTGTCCCACTCTTTGTGCCCCACTTTGGGTTTTCTTGGAAAAGATATTGTAGTGGTTTGCCATTTTCTTCTCAAGATCATTTAACAGATAAGGAAACTGAGGAATTGTCTGGTAACATAAAGCTAGTAAGGGTCTGAAGCTGGAGTTGAATTCAGGTCTTCCTGACTCCCAGAATCCCAGTGCTCTATGCACTGTGTCACCTAATTGCCCAATAAAAATATTAATGTTTTAACTTGAAATGAGTGGATGAAATGAGCCAGATGAGAAACTGGCTTCTCCAAAACCAATAGGTTATATTATACTGAATCTGATGAAATGGGCAAGTCTTTCAAAGGTTTTCCAGAGTCACTGTTCTGGTGAATATCCTAGGAAAACCATAGGTAACAAAAAGTAAGAGAGAACTTCAAATACATAGTTCTCAAGTATTTCAGTATTAATTGATAGAGTGCAAAATGAAAAAAAAAATGTAAAGACTGAAGGAGAAAATAAAACAAAATGAAAGTCATTTCTAAAGAACACCATATGGTATACTAGATGTGTGGGAACAGGGGAAAAATACAACATGTGCTGGGGAGACACACAAATTCTGGGAATTCAAAAAGAAAAGCACCCCTAAAGTAGGGCATATCTTATCATCAAATTTCTCTTGCTTTGATTTCCTATATTTATGATTTCATTTCTCTCAGCGGCAGAAGAGGGGTCAAATTACTATATAAAAACTAAATCAAACCTCATTTAAACCCTGTAGTGACAATTTGTGGAACAGCTAGATGAATTCATCATCAGGGGGAAAAAATTAAGCATTTCTTAAGTATTATAGCAGCACTTTTGTGGTAGCAAATAACTAAAACACAAAGTTGATACTCACTGACTTGGAGAATGACAGACAAATTGTAGCACTGGAATAATATAGAATATTAATGCTCTGGGAGGAAAAAACCAGCAGTGAATATGAAGGATTCAGAGAAGCAACAATTGATATAGACTGAAGTAAGCAGAACCAGGACAAAATATACAAAATGAATAAAACCTTAGGAATGGAAAGGTTGGAATGATTCAAATATAATATTATAGTGACAATGGCAAAGCTTGGCCCTAAAAGAGAAATGAGAAAATGCACCTCACCTGCTTCTTTACTAAGGTTGAGGATTCTGGGTGCAGACTATTACATGTACTGTCAAACTCAGTGTGCTGGATAGTTTTAATGAAGTAATTTTTTCTTTATTTTTTTCCCTAATTGTTAGGATGATGGGTCTCTGAGTAGGGAAGGTTAAGAGAAGGATTTATATGTGGAAATTATAGTAATGTAAAAACAAATGATAATTTTTAAAATAAAGAAAAAGCAGATACTCTTAGCTATAACACTATCTTTGCTTAAAAAAAAAAAGCATGTATCTTCTTAAACGCTGAGTGATCTGTCTCATTGGAAATAGGAGCAGCCAAAGGTAACTTTGGAATAGCCAAATATAGTCAAAACTCCTGGATTTGGTGCCAAAACATGTCACTTTGTGGAAGAAAAACAGAATAGGCTGTTTGACTGGATAATCCCAACTAATTTTTTTTTAAAAATTGATTGAATTGCTTTCTCTTCTGCTGTAGACTTAAGAGGAAAATTTGACTCAACTACTTTCAGTCTATTTAAACTGAATACACAAAATCCAACTGTGCCTAGTATTATTTAACTGCACATAACCCCACCAATGTCAAACCCAACATGCAGCTAGGGACTTTCCAGATCTCTTTCCTTTAGGGACAGACTGTATCTCATTGTTCTATTTAAACTCATTGTTTTACTTAAGGATGCTGCTAATTGGCTATGTATTCTTAGAAGACCCATCAACGTTTTACAAACTAAAAATAGTGCCTTAGGAAGCTCAGATCACCAGAAATCGGTCTTCCTTAGCACACTAGTAAATTTACTTTCCTTTTAGTTTGGTTGCTCACTTTATTTGACTCAGTTATGTAGAACTGCTTATAAATAAGATTGTGCCTGATCTCTTAAGGAAACCAAGCTGAGTAATTCCCCCACAATCAATCCTATCTCCTTACTTAAGGGACAGTGAAAAGCCAAAGTACAATTCACAAATTGTGTAGAAAGATCTTATGAAAATGAAATCATACTTACAACTGAAAGTAACTCAAAGATTCAGAGTCATCCAATAATACATTGTTGGTGGAATTGTGACCTGATCCAACAATTCTGAAGAACAATTTGGAATTATGCCCAAAGAGCTATCAAATTTGATCCAGCAGTGTCTCTATTGGATCTGTATTCCAAAGAGATCATAAACAAGGGAAAAGGACCCACAAATGCAAAAATGTTTTGCAGTGGTAAGAAACTGGAGACTGAGTGGATGCCCATCAGTTGGAGAATGGTTGCATGAATGTTATGGAATACTATTGTTCTATAAGAAAAGATCAGCAGGATGATTTCAGAGAGGCCTGGAGAGACTTCCATGAATTTATGCTGAATAAAGTGAGCAGAACCAGGAGATCATTGTACACAGCAACAACAAGATTATGCAATGAGCAATTCTGATGGACATGATTCTCCTCAACAATGAGATGATTCAGACCAATTCCAATGGTTTTGTGATGAAGGGAGCCATCTGCACCCAGCGAGAGAACAGTGAGAACTGAATGTGGACCACAACATAGTATTTTTACCTTTTTTATTGTTGTTTGCTTGCCTTTCTTTCTTTCTCATTTTTTCCCTTTTTGATCTGAATTTTATTATATAATATGATAATTGTGGAAATATGTATAGAACAATTGTACATGTTTAATGTTGGATTACTTTTGATCTAAGGGAAAGAGTGGGGGAAAGGGAAGGAAAAAAATTTGGACACAAGGTTTTGAAAAGTGAATGTTGAAAATTATCTATGCATATGTTTTGAAAATAAATAGCTTTCATTAAAAAAAAAAGTTGTCTCAATTAGTCCCAAAGTAGTTTCACAATTTAATTTCTTGTTTCTCTCAAAAATGTAGTCTATTTGAAAATAAAGAACATATTTCTATCAAAGAAAATTCATAGTCCTCTTGGAGACTATTAGTTATTTAATCAAGAGGTTGTTTTTCTTCATTTTAATGGACATTCTTCTGAAATTTGTGAACTATATATGATTACAAATGTATAATCTGTTATCATTACATAACTTGCCTAGTGAAGAGTCATGCCTATATTAACCCAAACTTGGATTGGACTATGAGTTAAGAGACTGAGAAAATCCACTGAAGTATATCCTCATTTTCATGAGAGCTTCTGACCCAAAGATTATACAATACAATGGAGGATCAGGATATATTTTAGGCAATATTCAATTTAACTTTATATATAGGTCCCTTTATTACTAAGCTGAATGTTCTCTTGGGGTTACTTCTAACTGATTCAATACATACAATGAAATACAGGCTGTTGGGTTATAAAATGTGAAAAGGAATAAGATTTAGCTAATGCTATCCAGTACTAGTTGGCTTCCTTTGTAGATCTCAAGCAGATCTTAAACAGGGAAAATGCAGAGGAGCTTGAGAAATGATCAATCCAACTCTATTTATTTCACAAATGAGGAAATGATACCCAGAGAAATGAACTGATTTGTCCACTGTTTCAAATTGTGAACAAAACCAAGACTAGAATTCAGGTCTTCAATCTCCAGTCATTTTCATTATTAGGGCCCAAAGCCCTCCATGACTTGATTTACCAAGTAATATAAGAATTTAAGTCTTTTATACAATTAGCCCAGTAGTTTTCAAAAATTATGTATTTAGTCCCTGCCTCCTCTTCCTTAATCCAAACAGTGTTAAACTACTTTCTTGATAGGGAGATTTATAGGTTAGAAGTACTTAGTAAAGAAATGTTCTTAGTTCAGGCTTTTCCTATGTTTTTCCTCTTTTGGCAGAATATGACAAGGCAGCAGCAACTACATATGAGCAAACAAAACACAGAAGGCTAAAGAATACAACTGTTATGCTATTAATAAATGACAGTTTTTAGCAAAATTATGAGGTAGGTAATTTCTTTTCCAAGTCTACAACCTATGACTTTCTGTGGCAAAGTTTCTTAATCTTTTTGTATATGTCACAGACCCCTTTTCCAGCCTGGGGAAGCTTATATACTAAACCTTCTTTATTTTTAAATAGATAAAATAAAATACATAGTATTAACAAAGAAACCACTTGGATTAAAATAATTATCAAAATATTTAAAACAAAAACAAATTCATGGACAATCTATGAACCCAGGTTAAGAACACTGCCCTGCTTCCAATAAACCTGCTTATCAGAAAGACCTAATGGGAGGACAGAGCTAAGATGGCAAAGAGTAGACATGTCCCTATGGGACCTCCCCTGAGCTTCCCTCAAATAAGCAGCAGATTAGCCTCAGAAGCCACAAATATTTGGAGTAAAATAAATTTCCAGAAGATACTTCGGAAGAACCTCAGAAGGTCTGTTTCAACTGGGCAGAGGGAGAGGCTGCTGAGTCCAGTCTAGTGCAGGGAGCCCTGAGATGAGGTTCTTAGACTACTCTGTCCTGGTTGCAAGCCAGTGATTTAACATATTTTCTCTGAGACACCCCAAAGCAAAAAGAACAGGTAAATTGTGAGCCACTAAGCCTCAGAAGAATATGGGACTTGACCTCACTTACCCAGCTCCAGAAATCAGTCAGCAGAACTGTCCCAGGGTAAATTAAAATGGCTGTCATCCCTGTGCATTAAGAGCAGACCTCTACCTTAAAAAAAATTAGCAAAAACAAACAAACAAACAAAAAAAAACCCCTCTGATCATAGATAGCTTTTATGGAGAAAGAGAAGAACAGACCTCAAACCCCGAGGATTGTAAAGACAAATCAGCTCCAGATGAAGACCCACAGGGTGATATGAGTGGGTCCCCATTTCACAAGGCTCTTCTGGAAGAATTCAAAAAGGATCTTAAAAGAGAGTTAAAAGAAAAACAGGGAAAGGAAATGAGATCTTTGCAAGAGGGTATGGAAAAGGAAAACCAGAAATTATCTGAAGAAAACTCCTTGAAAAATAGACTAATGAAATGGAAAAATGATTATGAAAAAGAAACCAATTCACTGAAAAACAGAATTTGTGAAATAGAAAAAAAATAATGAAAAAACACCTCAATTGATCAAATGCAAAAGGAGATAAAAAATTTAACTGAAGAAAATAATATACTAAAAATTAGAATTGAACAAATGGAAATGAATGACTCAATGAGACTTCAAGAATCAGTCAAATAAAACCAAAAAAATGAAAAGATAGAAAAAAATATAAAATACCTCATTGGAAAAACAACTGACCTGGAAAATAGATCTAGAAGAGACAATGCAAGAATTATTGGACTTCCTGAAAACCATGTTTGAAAAAAAACATAGATACCATCTTTCAAGAAATCATCAAAGAAAACTGCCCTTATGCCTTAGAACCAGAGGGCAAAATAGCCATTGAATTTTTCTTGCACAACAATGATAAGTTTGGAAATATGTATACATATATTCGATTTGCCAATATTTTAACATAATTAACATGTAGTAGATATCCTGCCATCTAGGGGAGGGGTGGGGAGTTGGGGGGAAAAATTTGTAACGGAAAGCTATGTAAGGGTTATTGTTGAATAATTACCCACACATATGTTATGCAAATAAAATAAAATTTAAAAAAAATAGCCATTGAAGATTTCACCAGTTACCTCCTGAAAGAGACCCCAAAATAAAAACTCCAAGGAACATCACAGCTAAATTTTAGGATTATCAAATCAAGGAGAAAATATTGCAAGCAGCCAGAAGGAAATAATTCTAATATCGAGGAATCACAATCAGGATTTCCCAAGACATGGAAGCTTTCACTTTAAAAGATCACAGGACCTGGAATCTGATATTCTGAAAGGCAAAGAAAGTTGAATAACAGCCAAGAATCAATTATCAGCAAAATTGAGCATCATCTTTCAGGAAAAAAAAAGATAAACATTCAATGTAACAGGTAAATTTCATCTATTTCTGATGAAAAGACCATCGCTGAATAGAAAATTTGATCTTCAAATACAGAACTCAAGAGAAGCATAAAAAGGTAAAAAGGAAAGAAAAAATAACTTTCTCTTAAAAGTTAAAAAGCTTATATCCCTAAATGGAAAGATGGTATGTTTAACTCTTGAGATCTGTATATTTGTTATGGGTATACTTAGATGGTATAGGTATAATTTGATTTTATTGTGATAATTTAAAAAGGAAACTAGAAGTGAAAAGGGGATTGCATTGGAAGATTTAAAATGGGATAAATTACATCTCATGGGGAGGCAAAAAAGAACTATTACAATTGAAGGAAAGAGGGGAGGGGGATGAGCACTGAACATATTCAAATTTAGTTCAAAGAGAGAATATCAGATATATTTAGCTTCACAGAGAACCTTATTTCACCTCCTAGGAAAGTAGGAGGGGAAGGGGAAAAGAAAGGGGGAAGGCTAATAGAAGGGAGAACAAAAGTAGAAGGGGAAAGGTATAAGAAAGGGAGAGGGACTACAAAAGGGGAGGGCTATTTGAGGGAGTGAATGTTTAATGACAAAATACTAAGGAGGAGAGAAATAGTGAAAGGGAAGTAAAAAATATAATGGGGGAGGGAGAGTAAACAAGGTGGCAGGAAATACAGAGTTAGAAGTTTTATCTGTGAATGTTAATAGGATAAACTCTTCCATAAAACTTAAGCAGATAGCAGACTGGATTAAAAGCCAGAATCCTACAATTTGTTGTTTATAAGAAACTCATTTAAAGCAGAGTGATAAATTTAGAATAAAGGTAAAAGGCTGGAGCAGAATCAATTATTAGGTTAAAAAAGCAGGGATATCAATGATCTCAGACCAAGCAAAAGCAAAAAATACATCCAATTAAAATAAGAGATAAGGAAGAAAACTACATTCTACTTAAAGGTATCATGGATAATGAAGTAACATCAATACTAAACATATATGCACCAAATGGTATAGAATCCAAATTCCTAGAGAAATTAAAATTGCTGCAAGAAGAATTAGGCAGTAAAACTATACAACTGGGGGATCTCAACCCTGCTCTCTTAGAACTAGATAAATTGAACCACAAAATAAATAAGAAAGAATTAAGAAGGTTGCTAGGGTATGGGACCCTGCTGAGAGGGAGTACAGAGGCCACCTTGACCTGTGGTGCACAATAAGTTTTCTGCCACGTTGCAGAAACGCCCTTGTTGAGCAAGGAGCACTGGTTCATGGCATGGGAATGGGCTGAGCCTGAGGGTCACAGCTAGTTGTTCGGGAGCAGGGATGCCTTGACAGGGCCTCTTGCCTGTGAGTGGGTTGCTGATGTGGCTGGGTTGGCTCTCCTCCCATTGGCAGATACCATGCATACACAATGCCCACAAGCTGCTTCTCTGAATGGTGATTGGGGATTGCCTACTGTTCACACGCTGATCAGGCTTGCAAAACTGTATATCAACAAGGCTGTGCGGCATAATATACTGGAGCTCTTTTCACACCCGATGAGTTCCCCTGCCTCATTCATCTCGCTTCTGAGATCAAAGGGCTCACACAAGGTGAGCTCTTAAAAGACTGCCACAACAGGAGGTAAATAGAATCCTAGAAAAGTTAGGGATTATAGATCTTTAGAGAAAATTGAATGGAGACAGAAGGGAATATATTTTTTCTCAATAGTATATGGAACCTATACAAAAATTGACTATGTGTTGTTTTTTTTTTTTTTCCTGATGGAATTGGAGTTAAGTGACTTGCCCAGTGTCACACAACTAGGAAGTAAGTGTCTGAGATCAGATTTGAACTCAGGTCTTCCTGACTTCAGGGCTGGTGCTCTATCCACTGCGCCACCTAGTTGCCCTTTGACTATGTATTAAGGCATAAAAACTTTAAAATCAAGTGCAGAAAGGCAAAAATAGTACATACATTTTTCTCAAATCATGATGCAAAAAAAATTACATGCAATAAAAGGCCAGGGGAAAATAGACCAAAAATTAATTGAAAACTAAATAATCTAATCCTAAAGAATGAGTGAGTGAAACAACAAATCATAGACACAATAAATAACTTTATCCAAGAGAATGACAACAATGAGACAACATACCAAAATTAATGGGATACAGACAAAAAAGTTCTTAGGGGGAATTTTATATCTCTGTGTTTATTTGCATAAAATAGAGAAAGAGATCAATGAATTGGGCTTACAATTTAAAAAGCTAGAAAAAGAACAAACTAAAAACCCTCAATTAAATACCAAATTTGAAATTCTGGAAATACAAGGGGAGATTAATAAAATTGAAAGTAAGAAAACAATTGAATTAATAAATAAAACTAAGAGTTGCTTTTATGAAAAGACCACAAAATAGATAAACCTTTATTTAATTCTATAAGAAAAAGTAAAGAAGAAATTCAAATTGTTAGTCTCGAAAATAAAAAGGGAGAACTTTCCACCAATGAAGAGGAAATTAGAGCAATAATTAAGAGTAATTTTGCCCAACTGCATATCAATAAATTTGAAAATCTAAGTGAAATGGAAGAATAACTACAAAAATATAGATTGCCCAGATTAACAGAAGAGGAAATAAAATTTTTAAATAGTTCCATTTTAGAAAAAGAAATAGAACAAGCTATTAATCAATTCCCTAAGAAAAAAATCTCCAGGGCCAGATGGATTTACATGTAAATTCTACCAAACATTTAAAGAACAATTAATTCCAATACTATGCAAATTATTTGAAAAAATAGGGAAAAGAGAGTCCTATAAAATTCCTTTTATGACCCAGATATGGTGCTAATATCTCAATCAGGTAGGGTGAAAACAGAGAAAGAAAATTATGGACCAATTTCCCTAATAAATATGGATGCAAAAATCTTAAATAAAATATTAGCAAAGAGATTAAGAAAGTCATCCCGGGGATAATACAATATGACCAAGTAGGATTAATACCAGGAATGCAGGGCTGGTTCAACATTAGGAAAACTATTAGCATAATTGACTATATCAATAACCACACTAACAAAAACCATACGATTATCTCAATAGATGCCGAAAAAAAATTGATAAAACCCAAACCCATTCCTATTAAAAAAAAACACTAGAGAATATAGAAATAAATGAAGTTTTCCTTAAAATGATCAGTAGCATCTATTTAAAACCATCAGAAAGCATCGTATGTAATGGGGACAAACTAGAACCATTCCCAATAAGATCAGGGGGAATATGAGATCACTGTAACCATTACTATTCAATATTGTATTAGAAATGTTAGCTTTGGCAAGAAGAGAAGAAAAAGAGATTAAAGGAATTAGAGTAGGTAATGAGGAAACAAAATTATCAATCTTTGCAGATGATATGATGGTATACTTAGTGAACCCTAGAGACTCAACTAAAAAACTACTAGAAACAATTCACAACTTTATCAAAGTTGCAGGGTACAAAATAAATCCACATAAATCATCAGCATTTTTATATATTATCAACAAAATCCAGCAGCAAGAAATACAAAGAAAAATTGCATTTAAAATAACTGTAGATAATATAAAATATTTGGGATTCTACCTGTCAAGGCAAAGTTAGGTATTATATGAACACAAGTACAAAACACTTTCCATACAAAAAAAAGTCAGATCTAATCAATTGGAAAAACATCAAGTCCTCATGAGTAGGCCGAGCAAATATAATAAAAATGACAATACTATCTAAATTAATCTTCTTATTCAATGCCATACCAATCAAGCTCACAAGAAATTATTTTACAGATCTAGAAAAAATAATAACAAAGTTCATCTGGAAGAACAAAAGGTCAAGAATTTCAAGGAAATTAATGAAAAAAAATGCAAATGAAATTGTCCTAGCTGTACCAAACTATATTATAAAGCAGTGGTCATCAAAATCATTTGGTACTGGCTAAGAAGTAGAGTAATTGATCAATGGTATAGGTTAGGTTCATGGGACAAAATAGTCAATAACCATAGTAATCTATTGTTTGACAAACTCAAAGACCCCAATCTTCAGGATAAAAGCTCACTATTTGACAAAAACTGACAAAAAATTAGAAATGAGTATGGCAGAAACTAGGCATTGACCCACACCTAACACCATGTATCAAGATAGGGTTGATATGGGTTCAGGATTTAAACATAAAGAGTGATATTATAAGCAAATTAGAAGAACACAAAACAGTTTACCTCTCATATCTATGGAAAAGGAGGAAATATATTGTCTACAGCCAAAGAACTGGAATTCATTATTGAACCCAAAATAGATAATTTTGATTATATTAAGTAAAAAAGGGTTTGTACAAACAAAACTAATGCAGACAAGATTAGAAGGGAAGCAATAAACTGGGAAAATATTTTTACATTCAAAAGTTCTGATAAAGGTCTCATTTCTAACACATATAGAGAATTGACTGAAATTTATGAGTCATTCTCCAATTGATAAATGGTCAAAGGATATGAACAGACAATTTTCAGATGAAGAAATTAAAACCATTTTTAGTCATATGAAAAAGTGCTCCAAATCACTATTGACCAGAGAAATACAAATTAAGACAACTCTTATGTACCACTACACGCCTCTCAGATTGTATAAGATGACAAGAAAAGATAATGACTAATGTTGGAGGGGATGTGGGAAAACTGGGACACTGATACATTGTTGGTGGAATTGTGAGCTGATCCAACCATTCTGGAGAGCAATTTGGAACTATGCCCAAAAAGTTATCAAACTGCATATCTTTTGATTCAGCAGTGTTTCTACTGAGCTTGTATCCCAAAGAGATCTTAAAGGAGGGAAAGGGACCGACATGTGCAAAAATGTTTGTGGCAGGCCTTTTTGTAGTGGCTAGAAACTGGAAACTGAGTGGATGCCCATCAACTGGAGAATGGCTGAATAAATTATGGTATATGAATATCATGGAATATTATTTTCTATAAGAAACGACCAGCAGCATGATTTCAGAGAGGCCTGGAGAGACTTGCATGAACTGATGCTGAGTGAAATGAGCAGAACCAGGAGATCATTATACATGGCAACAAGACTATATGATGATCAATTCTAATGGACATGGCTCTCTTCAACAATGAAATGCTTCAAACCAGTTCCAATGATCTTGTGATGAAGAAAGCCATCTATACCGAGAGAGAGGACTGTGGGAATTGATTATGGATCACAGCATAGCATTTTCAATACCTTTTTGTTGTTTGCTTGCATTTAATTTTCTTTCTCATTTTTTTCCTTTTTGATTTGATTTTTCTTGGGCATCAAGATAATTGTATAAATATGTATGTATATATTAGATTTAACATTTTTTTTATCTTGTTTAACATATATTGGATTACTTGTCATCTAGGGGAGGGAGTGGGGAAATATGGGAAAATTGGAACACAAGGTTTTGCAAGGGTTAATGTTGAAAAATTATCCATGCATATGTCTTGAAAATAAAAGACTTTAATAAAAAAATAAATTAAAGAAAAAGACCTCATGCTTTCTATTCCCTTCAATACTGGCTTTAAAGGAAAGAGCTGAAAACTATCATTTATACCTTAACGAATTTAAGTCTCCATGTTACCTCTCTGAGTATTCTTCAATATAACTCTGGTTTTGCTTTGTGAGAGTTTCTATTTCCTTTGAAAAGAAATTTAGACATCATTTAACCCCTAAGAGTTTTTATAGACTTTTCTTGGCAACTGAAGAAATTCTTTCACTGAGTAGCAGCCTATTGTGTGAAACCCAGAATATGAACTTAGGAAATGACAACAAACATAACTGTCCCTTCCTTTATTCTTTGCTACTTTACTTCTATTAATGTCCAATACTACCATTAAAGGGCATCTTATCACCTTGACAAATGAATGTCAAATGTCAAATGACAAAAAGAGTATGCTAACTCTTCAGACTTAAACACCACCATTCAACAAATGTACCTCTATTCTATCCTTTTTACATTTGCTTTATCTGTCCATTTGTTATTTTTACATGAAAATGCATTGACTGAAGTTATTCCATTGAAATAAAATAATAACAACAAGTATTGGTCTTAAGGTAATGAAGAATTGTGTTCATTCCCTTTCTACTAAGTATCATATCTCATCAGGAAACACTGATATAGAAAAAGGTTAAATTCTGGTGAGCCAGGCAGTGGTGTGATTATAAATGTTTGACATTGGATTCTCCAAAAAAAAGCAAGATAGTTTTCAGCTTGATATGCATTATCAACATTTTCCATCTCTTTTTTAAAGAGTAAACTATATCTATATCTATCTATCTATCTATCTATCTATACACACACACACAGACACACACACACACACATATATATAAAGAGAGAGAAAGAGAGAGAGTCTTAATTTATAGTATTTGTTGATTTCCCAAGTGTGAATAATCACATTGAAAGCTTAACAAATTGGTTCTGGAGAAAGAAGATTTGAACTGGCTCTAGCACACCTATCCAAGAGGGTGAAGATGTATCAAACTCCTCACATTTGGGGGACTCATTATGAGTCTTCCTCCACTCCCAACTCAGAATCCATTACAAAATTACTTAGGTTTTAGGTTTTACTTCATGTCTAAATATCTCCAAAAATGGGCAATGGAAAGGCAATCAATATACAACATAAGTGATGTATAAGACAAGGAAGGGTTTATTTTTACACATAAAAGAAATACTTAATGCCAAACACAAACATGTATTGGCAGAAAAACTTAAGACAGGATTCAGTTAATTAAAATTAAATCTGTTGTAATACTCTCTCCAAAGACATACACTTAGATCTCAATCTAAATCTAAAGCAGTTTTGGAGTCTAGACTCTAGGCATTTTACACGAAATCTCAGTTCTGCAATTTCTCCCTCAAAGTAGCTTCAAATTCAATTCAATTTCTGACACAGAAACTATGGTATGATGGAATTGGGTATGAAGGTAGTTGGAGAGGAAGTTTATATTCCTAAGTAAACTTGGTCTTGGCTTCTCCTGTTCTTGGCTTTCTATAGAAGTCATCAACGCCATATTTAAATATAAATTATATGCCTAAACCAGTGTGCTGTTTTAAAAAATGCACATAAATTGAAGAAGCTGGATAACACAATGACTAATTTTATGAAATTGTATATACTGATTTACAATAACAACCTGTTATTAATAAGGTTCTTACTTTCTTCACAGTGCTTTAATTTTTCCATAACCAAAAGCAGAAATTCATAATTGTTATGAAAATTCAGATCTTAAGATTTCAACAGATATATTTAAGGACTTTGAAAACATCTAAGGATACTTCGTGACTTTTTTCAGGAAGGTATGATCCTGTTGCCTGTCTATCTTTTACTTATTATTTCCAACATGGGCATTAGAAATAAAATTGTTGGTTATTCTTTTGGCTTTCTTTTTTTTTATCTTTTGTCTATTTTTCCCAATTACATGTTGAAACTATTTTAATATTTTTTTAAGTTCTGAGTTCTAAATTATATCCCTCTCTTCCTTCTCCCCCCTCACTGAGATGATAATCATTTCCATTTTAGTTCTGACTTTCAAACAAAGACTTTCTTCTTTCTTGATTTGTGACCTCAGAAACAGCTTTCCCTTTTGCCTTGAAGTTATTTTGGGTGATACAGATCCAGTAGTGTCACTGGTATACACAGTTTGGTATACACAGCCCTTTAGCCATTCTGGAGAACAATCTGGAACTATGCCTAAAGGGCTATCAAACTGTGTATACCAGTAACACTATTGGGTCTGTATCCCCAAAAAATCATAAAGAAAGGAAGAAGACTCATATGTGAAAAAAATGTTTGTAACAGTTCTTTTTGTGGGAGGCAAAGAATTGGAAATTGAGTAGATATCCATCAATTGGGGAATGGCTGAATAAGTTGTGGCATATGAAGATAATGGACTATTATGATTCTATTAAAAATGATGAACAAGCTTATTTTAGAAAGGTGTGGAAAGATTTCCATGAGCTGATACAGAACTAGGAATACATTGTAATCAAAAACAGCAAGAATGTGTGATGTTCGGGGCAGCTAAGTGGCGCAGTGGATAGAGCACCAGCCCTGAAGTCAGGAGGACCTGAGTTCAAATCTGGTCTCAGACACTTAACATTCCCTAGCTGTGTGACCCTGGGCAAGTCACTTAACCCCAATTGCCTCAGCCAAAAAAAAAAAAAAATGTGTGATGATCAACTATAAAAGACTTGTTTCTTCCCAGTGGTTCAGTGATCCAAAGCAATCCCAATAGACTTTGGACAGAAAATGCCATCTGCATCCAGAAAAAGAACTATGGAGATTGAATGTAAATCAACACATGCTATGCTCACTTTTTTTTTCTGCTTTTTTTTTCTCTCCCATGGTTTTTCTCTTTTGTTCTGATTTTTCTCTCCCAACATGATTCATAAAGCAATATATATTAAAAAATAAATAATTTTTTAAAAAAACTATAAAACAAAAAACAAAAACAAAAAAGAAGTTATATGAAGCAGATTTGTCTTCAACATATAAAAAACAATCCATATTTACACTGAATTTTCTGTCCATTAGTTTCTCCTCTCATTGTTCCGAGTGTCAAAAAGTCTAAATATTTTGGCTTTAGTGGTCACCAAGCTCAAAAGTGCCAAGCAAAATTCTAAATCTAATAACTTTTGTACTTCTCTTCTTTCCTTCTTGCAAGTTCACTAATTTAAACTCTGCCTCCTTTTTTCCTACTCTGCCTCCTTTTTTCCTTCTCTGCCTCTGAGCAAAACAGCTCTTCTGATGCTGACTGGAAATCATGACCTGATAGAGAGATAAAGAATTTGAGACTGTGAATAGATGGGATAAGGTTGGTTCAAAGGAAGATTAGACTAATGGCAAGAGCCTGGAAAATTTTTAACTGAGGCACATCATATGAAAATTCATTTGGGTATTTGCTTTAAATTCTTTAGACTTAGAACATAGGTCAAATTTGACTAAGGAACAGAAGGGTTAAAAATTACTTGAGATTGACTTGGTCTAAGCCCATGGCTGCCTATGATTTGGATTAGAATGTACAAGTATTTAATTACCACCAGAATTACATGTACTATTGCAGGCCTTCACAATGTTATTGGCTTACATAATTCATAGAGATTTTTTCATTCTGCCTCATGAGTAAAAATAATGTTTAATAGCTATTACCAAGAGATTTGGATTTCTTATTAAGAATTCTGGCAAACCAGAAATATAGTGATGAATCATGGAAATATATTTGCCACTTTTTGTTTAAAAATTGACTCATTTTAATGTGGCACTAGGTGTACATTTCAATTCATCTAATGGATCTCCCCAACAGTTACCATGGATTGAAAGTACTCTTTAGGGTGTACATCAATTCAAAACCAAAAGTCATGAGTGCAATGAGTATACTTATTTTTATTAGTCATCCAGAGGACATAACTAATTCAAAGGAAAGAAGGAATTTCATGAAAAATCATAGTAAGAAAATTAGAAATGAACATTTATGGAATGCATTCTCTCATTAAAATATGCATCATCATTGAGAAGAATGCACACAAGATAGTAACTATGTATGGATAAAAATATACATAAGAAACACTTGTGGCCAAGGCAAATGTATGGAAAGTCAACTAATATCTGTGATAAGCTTCAGAGATGCAAGAAAGGAAGAAAGGAAGAAAGGAAGGAAAGAAGGAAGGAAAGAAGGAAAAGGAAGGAAGGAAGGAAGGAAGGAAGGAAGGAAGGAAGGAAGGAAGGAAGGAAGGAAAGAAGGAAGGAAGGAAGGAAGGAAGGAAAGAAGGAAAGAAGCAAGGAAGAAAGAAAGAAAGAAAGAAAGAAAGAAAGAAAGAAAGAAAGAAAGAAAGAAAGAAAGAAGGAAAGAAGGAAAGAAAGAAAGAAGGAAAGAAAGAAAGAAAGAGAAATGAAAGAAGAAAGAAAGAAAAGAAGAAAGGAAGGAAGAAAGTAAAAGAAAGAAAAG